>VXBQ01003792.1:184261-319920 GCA_013400175.1 Phainopepla nitens | reverse complement strand
ACAGTTGTGTGGTGTTTAGCTGCCTGCCAGGTTATACCTGGGGTTAGATGTTGTTTCCAAACAGGTAACTGAATTCTCTAAGAAGCACCAAGGTAAATCTAAAAGTCAAATCTACAGACCTTGGGTAGGCTGAATGATTCTCTTTACTTGTGTGAACCTTTTGGCAAAAGTTGTCCTTTTGCCTTTGAGGAACTGTTTGAGGCCTCTTACCAGCTTCCATCATGGGCACCTGAAAGGACTCTCATGAGCTGGTCAGCACCCATAGGTGTAGTGTAACAGCAATGGCAGCACTGAGGTTCAGTTTGTTTCTTTGAGTCATTGGCATCTACCCAGAGAAAAGTGAAAACCAAGGTGCTTGTCACCTCAGAGGTGCATTTGTGAGTAATTGTAACTGTCCCCAAGGAACACATATTGTGGAAATAATTTTTTTAGACTGCTTTTCGAAGAGCAAAAGAGAAGATGCATAGCATCACAACTTCTCTGTTTTTTTTAACAACTAAGGCAGAGCTCATACAAGAATAAGTAGTAAATGCATAAGCAGTAGGTCTGAGATTAAACCTCTTTTATATTCTGAGTTATTTTATCCTCTACAACTTTTTTTGGGCCTATTGACCATAAGGAGTCCTTTCACACAGTGCTTAGCTTCCACTGCCTTGAGCTACCATCCTAACATAATAAAATTGCTTCATTTAGCAGATTCATTACTGAATTATGAAATCTGACTTTTTTCACTCCTACAATTACATCTATGTTTTTGTACCATAATACAATGAACGTTTTTCATTTATTTTGACAAATACAGATTAGCCATAGGACATCAACCTACCACCATACATAATGCAAATTGATAATGCCTTACTTAATTACTTTGGATTATTAAATTTAAAAATTAGATGTTCATAACATTTGTAGGACTGTGAAACCTTTAGAAGTGCAATACTCTGATTGTTTCACGTTGGTTGAAACAGCGTGGCAAAAAAGTGGTGACAAGCACATAATATAGGTAAAAACGATGAAGACTCTTTCTAGTTTATCCACTTGCTGAAAACTTGCTTTTCACAATGAATGTATTGCAGAACGAGCCCCACTTTGTCCAGCTTTTGGTAGAGTTCTCTCAAAGACAGCATTCAGATAAAGCACCAAGGGATAGGATGTTAAATTGCTGAGGATACAGTATGGACTTTAGGCCTTAAGTCTTTAAAGTATTTAAGCATGAATTTGCACATCAAAGGTAGGCACAATGACCTGCTACCCAGCAGCTTCTGGTGAATTAGCACATTTCATTATAGATGACTAAAAGACAGAACTCCTCTGTCACAGCAGTAGTCCACCTCTATTGCTAACATAAGATTCACTATTAAAAGCAAATAACTACAGAGACTGAACCACATTATCATGTAATTGTCTTCCTTATCTTCCTTTTGCATTACAAAAATATTTGACATGGTGTTTGAAGATACTTTTACATGATGTTTCCATTTGCTTTGATTTTAGGTCGATAAATACTTCCCTAGAAAAGAGCTTCATTTCCTTTCTATAAAGTTCAGAGCAAAAGCATATGATTCAATATGTTAATAAATTCCTAAACAAAGAGGTTACAGTGGGAAAGCCTGCCAAAACCTTCAGGATAGAAGCACCACTAGATCCTGCAATAACATGCTTAATGCACTAGCAGAGAGAGCACCAGAGAAAAGCTTTTAAGTGTGTAGTGGTGGCTTGTTTTGTGGTTTTGGTTTTTCTTAATTTGAATACGCTTTGTAATCAAAAGCATTAAAATAATTTTTTTAAAAGCATTGATTTGAATAGACATTATATGTTGTATTTTTAGTTATATTGCAAATGTGCCAGCCTGTATAATGAAAATATTGGACACCTACTTTATCATTCGCTGCAATGCAGTCAGATCCATCCTGACGGGATTTATCTATTATCTCGTTCAATTCCCTCAAGAAAAAAAAAAAAAAACAAAAAAAAGAAATTATATATTTCTCTTTGTGCTCTTGAAGCAGCAAATTCACTAGGTCTGTTGTATTTTTTGATACTGGGTTTATAGACTTTTCCTTCTTTTCTCTGCAAGCTTATCAACTTCAGTGAATCAGTATTTTATTCTAACTTCTCTTGCCCTTCTACCTAAAATTCTACAGTCCAGACAGGCAATTCTGTATTTTTTGGAGGGGGGTGTGCATCATAGCAGAGTGACAAAGAGAGGAGAGGATATACAAAAGAGAGAGCATGTTAGAATGTTTAACGCTTATTCCTATAGCACTAGAATGGAATTCTTAGCAGTATACAGCATATTTTTGATAGCAATGTGATTACTGTTCTTAAGAATTCAGGGCTTTTTCCCCTCATGTGACAAACTGCACTAAGTATTTGTGAATAAATTAAATTCTTATCTTATAATTATCTACAGTATATTCAAAGTAGCTGTCCATGTAAGTTCTGAAGTTATCTCTGGCTTCTTACTCACTAAGTTATAATAAAATGTAAATATCCTAAGTGTTGCTTTACAACTTCAATTTGAAGGCAATAAATTGTGGTTAGTGTGAACTGTCGTATTGGTATTATAAACTCGACATTCATCATGATTGACATAGGAAATAAGTATGAAACCGAAGGAATGCCATTATTGCATAATGACTCTCACTTATATAAATACCAGTAATATTATTTTGGCCATTTTTGGTAGTAATATAGCTTGTCATAATTATATACCAATATTGGTCAGGGTCTGGGAAGATTAAATCAGCCTAATTTGATGATGTTTACGTGGAATAATTCTGTTACCAGGGATTTGAAGGATTAACTCTAAGCTGGATTTTTGTAAGTATAAATTCACAATGATTAACATGCTTGATTTCCTCCTGTTAGTAAACCTAGTATCTTGATATTCCTTTAAAACCACTAACTACTACTGGCTTTAGTATGGAGAATACTTTTCAGATGGAATAGTCACCATTAGATTTTGATTTTGATTCTACCACCCAGATCTGTGTCTGCCTGTTGCCAGGGGCATTTTTGCAGGCAGGTGGAAGATGAGTGTTTTGAGGCATTTGGCTGTTTTTCTGTTGGTATGTTTTGGGGGGTTTTTTTAAATTCTTTTGTTTTAAAAAAAGAGGAGGCATGTAATAACCTCTGGAGCCTTTGGTGTTCACTGTAGGATTCATTCTCTACTATTAGCTTCCGGTATGTGAAATGATGGTGCATAGGTTCATAGGCAAGAAGATAAGGAGGATTTCAAAAGGGATCCTAAAGAGTTATGCCGTGATTTTGTGTCATATAGTCATGAATACAAGGGAGTTGCAATAAGACTGTGGTAAAGGTTTTACAGGAACACTTTTAAAACTAATGCAAGTACTCAATGCATAAAATCAGTAATCAAGCTGGGAGCAGCAAATGTGTTATGTTATCTACAAAGATAACACACAGTGCTCATTTTTCTTAGTAGCTAATTTAACTACCAAGCTTTTATTGCTGCTTCTGCTCAGTCCTTCCATTATTAGCTGAAGTTGAGATTTCTCACAAAAGTTCATCCTTGGCAGTAATAATTTGCTGTAATATAAAATAAATGACTTAACATAAAAAGATTTTACTGATTGCAGTGCCAGTTGGCACTTTCTTGTTCTCTGCTGAAATGAGCACAACACATTGTCTATTACAGCTGCACAGCTACCCTGTGGCCACTCTGTGCTGCAAGTTTTAACATCATTGCTTCTCTATGTGTTTTTCCCCCATAAATTATTCTTTGCAGAAGAATGTTAATTAGTAACTGATAGATATAAAAATTGCCAGGGACAGCCCATTAATTCCATTTACCTTAATGGCACTTAGATCATAGCTTGCAGTACAGCTGTATTCAGACTGGATTATAAATGTAATTTTTTGCATCATTAACTACTCTGATTAATCTTAGACAGCAAAAGCATAATTATAGAAACACAGGACTTGCAATGTGCCAGTTTAAAGGTGTAACTTTGCTCTTTTATATTAACATCAGTGTAAACAACATAGGTTTTGAAAATTTAGACTGAAAGTTTTTCTCTGTTTCTTAATAATTAACTTGTGCCTTGTACTAGTCATTTCTCATTTCTGGTTTTACTTGGGGGTTCTTATGTTTTATTTTGTTTGTGGTTTGTTGAGGTTTTTTTAAAGTGCCTTTTGTAACATGTTTTGCTTTTGACTGATGCAATTACCGGATATTTGCATAGTAATTGACCACCATTAGCAAGGTGTTCATTCTGATCAAGGCATATTAAGGAAAGCACATGTATTTTCTGTCTGCTTTCTGTGGAGGTCAGAAGATGTCATTCTGATTTTTACATTAAAGTCATCAGGCCAAACAAAACTATAAATTCAGATACTAGTCTCAGACAGAAGCAGATTTGAGGAATTGCTGGTTTTGCAGCCAGCAGCCAGGAAATAACACATTCTACTTGAGTCCAGGTCTAACGTTAACAGTTGGGAAACCTGACCAGCCTGGTATCATAAAAGCTTTTTCCATGTGGGTGTTTTTGACTTGTTTATTTTTGGATTTGATCAGCAAAAGGTGATGTAACTCTATGCTGAGTTCATGCCTTTGGTGTAGTATTGTCTTGTCTATATAAAACTGATGCGGGAAATCCTCACCCTGATAAGTGCATAATGCTACTTAAGTTGTTGAACTTCCAGTTGTAGTTAATAATGAGAAAGGCAAGAACTGATAGAGAGAAAATTTGCACTGGTAATATCATTTCAATAATCATAAACCTGAAGGGAAAACTAAAAGCGGTTGCTTGAATGATGATGGTTTGAAATAACATTTGTAAACATGATGATTCTCAAGAGCATACTGGATTTTTCAGGATCAGATGACACTGCCACATGCTGCAAATCTGCTGTATGTCTCCTCATGTGGAGTGTGAGCTGAAGATTTTGTAAAGGGGGAAAGAAGAGGAAAACCTTTCAAATATTTAATTCAAAAGAATTATTGCATTTATGTCTTTTATAATAACATGGATTTCATGTGTGTGGAAGGAAAAACAGACACAATTCCATTTCAATATAGCAGCCAACATTTGGTTTTAAATCTGTGTTTGAGTCTCCCACTTTCCACTTCTTTCAAGCTATAGGCACAGCCACTGCAGAGGCAATCTGCTATGCAAATTACAAGGAGATAAAAAAATAGAGTGTTCTCAGTAGTGCCCAAGAAGGCAGCAGCACTTTTTAAGAAGATACAGGAAAATCAGAAGGGTTGGAGTACTGTAGTTTGCAGCTGCTTCTGAAGTACTTTTTTAGTTATCCTATCCCATTGCAGAACTGTTTGTGCTTACAGCTGCTCCTAAGAGCTGCTGGGGTAAAATTCAGACTGTCTTTTGAAACAAGAACCAAGAGACACATGGTATGGTGATGGTTGACCAAGAATGCTGCTTTGAGCTAGCAAGAAGGAGTTAGTGGAAGAGGAGAAGGCTTCAACTGCATTCAGCACAGACCTCCACAGTGACCTTGAACCATTACTTACTCTCATTTCCTATGTGTAAGATGAGGATAATATTTCCTGGCCTCTTAAGTGTGTCACAAAGATCCTGATCATTAATGATTAATCCTGGTCCAGGAATGTATGCAGTGTGTATTAAGATCTAATCACAGTTGTCAAAGCTGAGATCCAAGGTCAAGCCTTGGCTTGCACTTATCCCATCAGAGTGTCAGGATAAGCAGGAATAAGTCATGGGGGACAGGGTTCATCTCCAATATTATGTCAATATAAAAACCTTACAGTAGCAGGAGGAATGATGTTTTCATTGGTGATTGGTTATTTTTATAATCACAGATAATTAATCGAGTAGGAAACAGGACCAGTGACAGAACTGAGAGCCCTGAAGACATCTAAGATGGCAGAGGCAAACCCTACGGGGATTTGCACTGCACTTTTTATGTCTTCTTCATTTTTTCAGAGTTCTTTCATTAGTTGCTGCTGTCTTATCAGGTCCCTCATACCTATTCTGTGTTTTAGATATCTCCAGGACAGAACTTTTACTATAAAAGTGGAGACAAAGCACCCTTATGATATCCATGGACCTTAAATGGTGCAAAAAAAAGGTGAAATCTTCAAAATAATCAATGCTGGGCTGCTTGTACATCATGGAGTTTCTTTTCTGAAAAGATATGCTAGCAGTGCAAGTACTTGACTTAAGTACTTGACTTGCAGACAACAACTGCACAGTCAACAGGCAATAAAATTGCCTATCTTCACATCCATAGGTACTTTTGTGAGGTATTCCCAGCATGGAAAATCTTGGATCAATTATGCCTGAGCTGTCTAGTGCAAAGTCATAAGACTGTGCATAAGAAGAAGTGGATTTGCCAAAAGTTCTAGTACGGCTTGATTTTCGTGTTAATTATCTGTCTGCAAATGGTCTTTGTAAAGGTTAATATTCAGATGAGACTTCCTATTGTATTTAAGTTCATAATGCACACAAAATCCTTTTCAGCCTCACTAGTTCTCAATGGGCACCATAGTTTCACTTAGTGTGAAGTGATGCTGTCCTGCTGGCAGGGGTCGGCTGAGGAGATGGAAGAATGATCAGGGCTGCTTGCCTGCTTCATCCATTCATGTTTGCCTTAATTCTGGTTCTCATCTGCATGTATTAGCTCATCTTGGATTCCAGCCTGGAGGGACACAGAACATCCCTTCTTACTCGCTGGACTGCAGCCCACAGTCCTCACCTGATCAATAAGCCTCTGACCCCCTTCTGTGTGTCAGCATCTGTATATCACCAGTGTAGACAAAGATGATTCGGGCATCCAGTTGGAGTTTGCTTGACTTAAAGTCATATAAAGATCAAAATCAACATGAAGCAACTTTAAACAATCAGAGAATTCAAGAAAATGTGTGAACTAGTCCAAACCAATACACTCTGCCATGACAGTAAAGAAGTGAATGTGTTTCACCTTGTGCTAGCGTCCTTTCACAAAAGCAAAAGTTACCCAAGTTGTGCCAAGAAACCAAAGGCTCTTATTAACTCTACATTTTGGTCTTTTTAGATACATTAATATTTATTTTATGGTAGCAGACTCTTGGAAGGAGGGGAGATTGCCACTTTAATCCTCTTTTAAGTTTTCTTGAACTCGTAGACAGGCATTTCTGTGGGCACACATGTAAAAACAGGTTTCTTTCCTTCCTTTGTTTCATTTAGTTCTGTTTTGATCTACAAAAAGCTCAGAACTCAGGGTCAGACTGGTACTTCCCTGGAAACACCTTTTTCTAAATTTTCATTTTGATATATCACTGAGATAAAACTTCAAAGGTGAAATTGCATGGAAAAGTACACTGTTAAGGTTTCATCTTTTTCCAAATGATATAAAAACATGCTGAGAATTATTTAATGCATCACATTTCAGAGATGGGTAGGAAGGGATTAAAGCACTTCAAGTAGTGAATGAGCCATAACTATATTCTCCACAGCTGTTCAGTGCACTCAGGATTGCACTAATGATTTAGTCGCTAAGACTGACAGGCGAGCTGGAATGAATCTCAGTGGTAATCTGTAGAGAATTACTGGAAAAGTACAGTCACAATGTGGATACCCAGTGAAGGTATAAGTGTGAGCTTTTCATCAAAATGGAAGGTAGTCCTAGTTTTTTACCATGAAGAAAATAAGACATTTCAACTGGTAGGGAGTTGGGTTAGTAATATAATAATCTCCATTTATTTCTAAATTATTTCTTTTCTATCTTTTTCTGCTTTCTGCTTCTAGAGAGTTTGAAGAAGAAATCAGGTTGATGTTAATTTTTCATCTAGAAATACTTTATAAAAATACAAATCACCTTTGACCACCTATTTCCCTCATCTTCTTGGGATCTTGCTTAGCTTACTACCAAATTCTAATGTTGTTTATGCATACATAGTCACTAAAAAGAGCAAGGTTTTTTTACATTATTATGTAAGCTCTTAAAGTATATAAAGAAATAGCAGCTTTTTTTCCCTTTTCCAATTTCATATTCCTCTCTCTCTTAGTGAAAGTGGGTATCCTGAACACTCAGTCTTATCCTGGTTAAAAAATCAGGGAGGTTTTAGTGCTAATCATGTTATGGAGGGAGTAAGCAGGTTAATGACTTCTCCTGTGGTCCATAATCCATGATCAGAGCAAAGTTAAAGTATTATTTGCATACACAGAGGTATAATGTTCTTAAGTGATCTGTATGGGGCCTATGAATGTAATCATGCACATAATATACCCTCATACTTAACCATTACATGTTATAAGGGTGTATTCAGCTGCACGTGCAAACTATAGCCCTTCTGCTTCCATATGTGAAGAGTGTGAGGAGAATTATTCTTCTGTATTGGGTGCTGGTGGTGCAATTAATTTAAATAAAATTGTCTTGAATCTCTAAATCTGAGACACAATGATGACAGTTGGTCACATGGTTTTATATCCTGGAATTTTCATAAAAACGAAGGTAGAACTTCCTTTCAAGAGAAGGGAGTGGGGGGCAAAACCAAAAAAAAACCCAAACAAGCCAACAAACCATAGGCACACCTGTAGTCAAATAATTATACTAGCAAATATTTCTGCTTCCACCTGAAGTACTTGTACCAGGTTTTGAAGAAAGACAGACATCTATTAAAAGCCAAGAGAAAAATGCAATAATTTTCTAATTACTCCATTGTAAGGGGCTGTCAGAATTATAATGGCTAAACAAGCAGAGCAGCTTTGTACAATGTTTCAATTGAAGTGTTGAAGTGTTTTACGCTGAAACAATTATAAAATGAGAATTCGAAATATCTTTCTCTCCAACATTCAGCTGCTCTATTTTAGCCTTTACTTCCTGAAAATATTTTCTCACTCAAGTATTACCCACCAGAACCTGGGATAAAATTATTCTGTCCCCATAGCAATTTTTTCCTTTTGTGATGGGATGTACGGATTAAATTATGTGTTGAGGTCCCTTTTAGTTTGCTACTTTCTGATTCTACGAGTATGCCTTAAGAATTGTAACTTCTTCCAGCGTTAATCTTAACAAACTAAGATTTTGAAATGTGTTGAAATGCTATAAAATTATAGATTTGATTGAGTATTTTAATAATGTCTGAGGCATACCATAATTTTTAAAGTTAAGAATATATATCTTTAAATATTCTAGTTATGGAACAGAATAAAAATGGTAAATAGGAAGAATTGTTTAAATAGGCTAAAAAATCAGAACATCATGAACAGGAACTTTGCATTGCAGAAGTATTTTCTCAGTTCTTAAACACATACATAAGCAGTCACTCCTCTGAAAAGCATGTAGTAGGTTTCAGAGACCACTTTGCACCCTGATACTTGTAAGCAATTCACTTGTAAGAGTGAATCAAGTGCCTCTCTGCCAGTTCTCCGTCTGGCACACATCCTGCTTTTATTGTGGTTGTGATTAGAAAGACTTACTATTATTAAATACCAGTTACAACACTTGATACAGTCTTCTGAGATGCATTCACATATGAATGATGCTATTGGGAATTTATTGTGCAACCTTCATTTAGGCCTGCCAACCTTTTGTTCGGAACTCTTGAGCACAAACATGAAAATGGCCTCAAATTTTTAAAATGTATTCTTTTTCTCATAAACTCATTTTTTGCTTTGCTCTTGGTGAATCTCAGAAAACAAATGGTGTTTGTGAACCTTAGGTTTTTATCTGTACTAGTATCTTTAGAGATATCTTTAGGTGGAGTATAACATTTATGTCTTTTTGTTTTAAGCAATTGTTTCGGGTTTAATCATATTTTTACCATCTGCTACTGCTCACTTAAGTGAGCAGATAAAAGAAGCAATCCACTCTTTCTTTGCAAACCACTTCGTTAATGCTGACTAGAAGTGGAATGAATAATTCTCTCACTTTCAAGGTGATCTGTTTATGTTGGTCTGTTCTTATGCTGCAATTGTTGTATTGAGTGCTGTCCACCAGATAATTGAGCAGTATTATAAACACGCCACATTTGATTGCCTTTCATCTTCTCTTCTTTGAGAGAATCTTATAGGTCTGGCAGAATTTTCCTTTGGATAAGCACTGAGAATCAATCATGATTTCACAATTGAGAAGATTATTATCCATAGCATTTTTGCTCTGTTTGTTGCATAAACCAGAAAGCATATTTTGAATGAGATAGGACTAAAGTAAGGGCTATCCCATTTTAGAAATCAGTTAAATACCACTCCAGAGAGTTGGTCCAAGAGACGTCAGGCAAGTTGCTTAACTCAAACATTTCCCAGACAACTTTATGGATTGTAAATGCAGTCTACAGTTGTAAAGGCATAGTCTGTCTAGCCCCTTCACACATGAACCTGGAATCAGGAACTGTGTGGGAAACATAGGAAAGGCAATATAATAGTAAGTACTGTCAGGTATATTAAGTTGAGTAATTGGAACTGGCATACAATTTTTATTCTTTATTTCTGAGAATCCAATTTTTATTCTTTATTTCATCTCTTATCTAAAAAAGAGATTTTCAAAGTAAGTTAATTATACTTGTGAACAATTCACATCCTGGGCCAGAGAAGACAGTAGGAGAGCCAATGAATAGGCTGATAACTCCCATTGGGAGTGAGGTTTCAGCTTTATGTAGTCAGTGAGGTTTAGGGTTATTCATTGAACCTCTTGGACAAAACACAACACTGAACAGTTGCTCATTAGGTGAAATTGTCCATTGTCCATCTCCTAAGCAGAACAAAGCCGAAAAAAATTTGTGGAAAAGAAGTGAACATATTTCAAAAATATAAATTCATAAAGGTGTCAAATTAAAGCATTTCATGTTTTTAAGGGCTTGATCTACAACCTTCATGTTCTCCTAGTACTGTGTTTCTGTATTTAGCATACATACACAGATTTGTTCCAGTTTGACAGTCCTTCACATGTTGTTTAGTGCGTTTGATTAGCATAATCACTGTGTGATTATTTCTCACTAGCCTTAGCATATGCAAATTCTTGTCTTTTGACTGACAACCATTATTAGACAATCAGAGTATAAGGATTTGCATAATCTCTCTGTGGTTACAGTATTTGTGTGCAATACCACTGTGAATGCAAATCCTTTTGCTCTGACTGGTTTCTGTATATTCAAGCAGCTTGCCAGAAATACTGCTGCTGCTTCAGCATTTCATTTGCAAGTGGAAAAATCTACAAGAAAAAAATAACAAAAAGAAGGGAAGAAATACTAGAGTCACATCAGAAAGGTGACTAGACAGCTGCTACAATTAAATAACTCCTTTAGGGGAAAAAAAAAAGACAGAAACACTCTTATAGGATTTCAAGAAAAGAATGAAAAGTTAACTTTGGGAATTCATTCAGAAGTACTATTTGAGTTACCCATCTCATTCTTTGGGAAGTGACAGCAATTTTCTTTTTAATAGATACCACTTTTTAAAAGAAAAGTAATTATTCTGTAAATATTGTGAGTTATCGTAATTGGTGCAGATATTTTATATTAATTATGCTATATTTAACAAGGATGAGCAGTATTTCTGTTTATGTACATGGAAAGCATCAGGTTAATTCTGCCCTCTTCCATTGATAAGAACAGAAATGATAGACTCTAAGAAAAGATGGGTAGTGCCGAGTTCAACTCTGTATAATTATTCACCATAATTACTAGGGCAATACTGAATAAATTAGCTGTAAAAGGATAAGCCATGCATGATAGCACATCTAGAACATGTATTCTAACTGTTTGATATTGTTTTATTTGTACATGAAACCAAAGTATTGTTGAACATCCATTTTTTGTGTGTACTTAATTATGCTTACTAAGGTTTTCCTATCATTCCTTTTTGAATTGCATTTTTTAGTTAGTTTATAAAATTCTTATTCAGAGATTAATGTGGTTTTGGAAAAAAACAGCCCTGGAGTGCCAACTGTAACAACACAACTGTAACAATGGAACTTATTTCTTATGGAAATGTAGAATGTCAAATATGCTTAAGATCAAATCCCTGACCTGTTGTTGAACTGTTCTGTTTCTGACATGGTCACGAGGATATTAAGAATGTGTCAGGTATATTGTAAGCTATAGGTCTGACACTTCTGGAAAGCATCATGTTCTGCACAGAGATTTTTTTTTCTAATGTGTATAGTTAATACATACTTTTATGAGCATTGGGATTGCTGTGCACACACAGAAATGAACAGCAGTGTGTGACACACAGTATTTCATTATTTTCCTGGAAGTTTTAGACCTGTTGCACTTGCTTTGCGCTGCTTAAAAATGCAGCTGCAGTAGATGCCAAGTATCTCTTGGAGAAGGAGCAGCTCCCACTTAACTGCACAGTGCCCAGGATGTGGGCAGTCTATACAGCCAGTGTAAGTCTGAAAGTCCAGGAGTTCTCCAAAATATCTAACTTTCTGCATAAGTAATAATATTACAATGTAGTGTATCTAATATAATGTTGCTGCATCTCTACAACTAACTAGCTTGATTGCAGACAAAATGTCTGTGAATTTCTGATGCCATTGAGACCACAAAGGAGCTGCTCAGTTTTCATTTTGATTTTTCAATTTTGATAATTTCACAAATTATGCTGTGAGAAGATATCTGGCTCTAAGAGTCCTGAGCTATAAATGACAGTGACTTTGTACCATTGAGGAGTAAGTACTCTTATAGCTTAACCTGTCTGCGTTTCTATAAGTGTGGCACAATAATAATCGAGTAGGCACTTTTATGTTTGAACTGGTTGGTGTTAAAACTGCATCTATCATGCAGTTTTAAAAATGGGTCAGGTTGAGCAAGAAGTGTAATGTGCAGGATGTATTTTGGGATTTCTTCTTGGTAGTGGCAAAGATTGATATAGGATTTAAACTGTTTTCAATGCCCTTATTTAGTTTCACTGTTTGTCAGAACATAAGACAATGAATGAAAGGAGCCCACACTGAGTTATCTTAATTTCTTATCAATGTTGCAACCCAAACACAGTGCAATGTTACAATAAAAAAAAATTAAAGGAATTATACTATGAGTAATTGTCTATAATTATTATAATCATATGCATATAATTATGTATATATGACTATGGTTTCTTGCAATCGGTCTGGATTTCTACCAACATATCTATTAGTAAGCACAAAATAAGGCCAAATAGGCACAACATTAATTGTAATATTATTATCAAATATGTTACGATCTGGATTTTAAGAGGTTCTGGGTTCTGGTGGTACCTGTGTCACTAAATTCACTTAGCTGTTCAAGTAATGGAAGTCAGTCTTCCGGTGGATAATTTTTTTTGTTTTTTTTAATTACTTCTAGATTTGTCTACAACAATTTTTCCCTGAGAGCTTCAATGACTTGGCTTGTTTTTCTACTCACTTAGTATAAGACTGTAGTGATCTGAGTCAATCTTTTTCTGCTAATTTCTTTGGTCTTGAGGTAAAAATACTTTACTTATTTGATTGCTTTAGGCCTACCATATGCTCTGAACAGGCTCTAGGCATTCACATGGTCTTATCCTTTGACCTGGATGCTTTTATTTATAGATATTAGTGAATTTCAATTAATTTACTGCAAACTTTAAGCATCTGAAATCCTCATATCACGCCTTTTGGTTTTAATAAAAAATTAAAAAATAAGTCCCTTTGGTTTATATCCCTTTTGTGACTTGAGCCTTTGTGAATCAAACTTGCATGCTTTCCTTTTGCTCTCTTGTTGTTTTTAACTTAGGCATATTTTTATACCTCTGGGATAAGAACTCAGAAAAAAACGGAATAAAAATTATATATATTAAAAACTTCTTGAAATTCAGGAAAACACAGAAATTTCTTGAAATTCAGTGTTTGAATTTCAGCTTCAGCATGAAACAATTCTTCAAACACACACACACATGCTAAAACACACGCACATGTGTGCGAAAACACTTAGAAATTATTCGTGGAAAATATGTAAGATTTACTTTCCAAATGATCAGATTTCTCTGTATGTAAAATATACTATCCCAGGTTCTGCATTGCACAGATATTTACTGAAAATTTAATGAGATGAAGACTTGGCTACAGAAAGCCTTGAAGGATAGCAGCTATGGTGATTCTGGAAAAGTGTCCCAGGCAGGTAGGATAGATAACAAGGGAGCTCCTGGGTCAACTTCTTGGTGATTTTGTGTTAGATGTTTCTTCCAGAAAAGTTCATGCAACAGCCACTCCTTTCATCTTCAGTCCACAAAATAAAGAGCTTTTCATGCTCTATATAGGAAGCACAAGAACAAGGAATACAGCTAATATCATAGATCTGGCAAGACTGAATTTAAAACAAGCAAAACCAAATTATAGTGATAGGGTCAAAGCTAACAATATGCAGTAAGGGACCAAGTTCTATCATGCCCTTGGTTTAAGCCTGAATTTTCCTAAAGTATGGGAGGTCCCTGAAGATTTTGGGAAGGGAGCATAGTATTTGATCAAAGAACGTGGATCATATCATCTTGCCACAAATTTCAGCTTGAATAATTAAAACACGGACAATGTTATTGGTGTGCATGAATTGAAATGAAAAATGAATCAAATTAACTTATCTTCATCGCTCAATCTAGTAGCCATCCTGTGGTTTGCAGTAAACCTTGAGTGCTATGCTATCCCTAGACTGACCAATGGAAAAAAAAAAGCCTGGTGCTGGAAAATAGAAAGGCAAAATGTGGTGAACAAGTCAAACATAGTGCAGCTCTCAGAGCAAACTCTCTTTGTGTTGCAACTTACAGTGCAAATACATTGTCAAGTGGAAGTAAAGAGGCATCTTGCCAGCCTTGGTCTTCTGCACAGTTTTGGCATCTCAATGATAATCTTTCATGTGAATTACAAACTTCTCTGTCCTTCACTCTAAATGAGAGCAAATTAAATGATTTTCATCTAAGAAATAAAATCCAGAATTCTAAAATAGTACTAGTAATGAGTAAAAAGCAGATTTTATCAAAGTTTATCATGACAACCTTTATTTTGAAAGTGCATGCCACTTACATAAATAAAATAGAAATAAAATTTATATGTGTAATTAGTAATGTTCAGTAAGCCTCAAATGCTTGGAGATGCTTTAAAACGTCTCACCATGTGCTGATTATCTCGGCTATATGATATTATTTCCCTCTTTATATTTCCCTGCATTTCTTACTGTCTATTTTCTGCAATCAGCTAACTATACTCTCAGCAGGTCTCCTCTTTGTCTTTCAGTATCTGTGAGATCTGAGTCCTTAGCATGCTGCACCTAAGTATACTGTTGCCTCTCAGACTTCCTGCATAGAACTTGTGGAGGCTTTTCTGATGCTTTTGGACGTTTATTTGGAATTTATGGATTGGTGATGTTTCCCAAAAGAAACCTCCAGGGAAAAATAATAATTAAATACCCTTTGAGCACTCTGTCCCAGCTTTATTAGAACCTGGTGCTAAATTTTTAAGTTCAACTGCTTTGCAGTATCAACAAACAATTCTCCCATCCTTGCAAGTGTTCAAGTCCAGGCTGGATGGGGCTTTGAGGAACCTGGTCTGATAGAATGTATCCCTGCCCATGGCAGGGGGTTGGAAATAGATGATCTATGAAGTGCTTTCCAACCCAAACAATTCCATGATTCTATGAACTGGCAGAGAAGGGGTTATTATTTTGTACCAGCTTTTCTTAATTAGTTTGAAAACTATCCAGAACACTTCTTAATTTAGAGCCACAAATACAAATCATCCTATTCACAGTGATGCCATGTAGTTGTATAGCTAGAAGTGTACATCTTTAAAAACTCAAAGGGAAGGGTGCCAATGGGTTTCTGTATCAGCAAATAAATGAAAGAAAATTTGTAGTCTTAATAGGACAGAAATCACACATTTTTGCCATGAGACCAAATTAAAACTAAGTAGAACATAGAACAACTATTGTACACATTCATGATCTTTTTAATTCTAAAAAATATTTTGTCTCATTTTCAATATGAAAGCATCAGTTGCCTCAGAAATCCAACCTCATTTGGAGCTAGAATACTTACTCTGAAGATGGGTAGATCCAGTTAAAAGAAAATTAGTCTTTCCATCTTGAGAACCATGGTATTTTTAACTTTTATTTAACCCTTAGAGCACTTCTTTGTTGGCCTTCTCAAGTCACTGTGAGATAATGGGCACTTGTGTGGTACTGGGAAAGAGTAACATGGTAACACTGAAGGCCATTATCTCCAATTATCTGACAAGTGCCGTAAATTGTGGAAGTGAACAAAGAACCTCTCTAAAGAGTCTCACAGCTGTGGTTAATGTGGAGCCAAACAGTTACACTGGACCAAAGAATGCACAATTTCTTGTTACCCTGTGCTGAGTAACTGAACTTCGGGCTTCCCTAGTTGCTTTAGACCTGCAGCGGCAAAAGGAACAGAATTTCTCCAAACTTAAGTAGCACAGAATTAGCATCAATTAAGACCATGTCATGCTTTAGTGTTAAAAATAGCAAGATACAGGTCTATTGATCCTGAGTCATCTCTCAGTGGAGCAGTCAAAAAAAGAAGAGCTGTTCAAATTTATTTACTTTCCTATGTAGTGGTGTCCTTTTTGGTCTATATAATAGTATTTTTGGATTATGGGCTTTTTCAAGATCATGTTACTCAGTAAAATGAGTGCTTCTAGAGCATGGTTTGATCACTGCAGAAAGTCTTACACAACTTGCTGTCATCTTTCAGAGCTTGATATACTCTGCCCTTAGTCATCAGTGTCGTTTTGGGGTTATGTTACACTGGCATCCCTCATTTCTGGATGGGATTGGTTCTCTTTTATGCTGGTCGGTACACAAATGCATGAGGTGTTTCACATCAAATTGAAGAAGATGCTCAAACTGAGAATTTTTAATTTTTTCTGGACCGGAAAAAAGTATCGTTCTGCCATTCTATAAAGCTCTGCAGTCTTCCTTAGTTTGTTTGAGGGGGCTGTGTGTGCCTGTGTGTTTATTTTTTTTTTTTAACCAATCTTATTTTCTTTTCAACAGGAATTAATTTAAAGACCTATTTCATATTTGACACTGAACATCTGTCAGGTGATGCAAAAATTCTGTAGTGATCTGTTCTGGATTCACTGCAATAGAGGCCATGACTGTCTACCATTACAGCTTTCATGAATAATTGATAACTCTAAGGAGAAGCTCTGATTCTTTATTTATCAAATAACCCTTTGCCAACAGACTAGAAAATAGTGAATCATGGAGACAGGGGCATGGAGAAAGATGGGGTCTTTTTCATGACATGCACAGATTATGCTCTGTGAATACTGGTTATCAGAATAAGGCAAATTATGTGATTTTTTTTAACAATTTAAAGGTAAAAAATACAAGTGGCTTAGGCAAGTTACTGTAAAGCAATTACCAGATTTTTAAAGTATCTGTCAAATGTTTTTTGTTAAAAAGAAATAAGAAGCATTTTGTTCAATGAGTGTGGGGAAGGTGATTTCAATACTCCAAGTAAAAAAGTCCCTTGAGTAGTTTTGGTGAAGTTCTATGCCAAAATGGTACATTTTTTTTAATAGGGATCCTGACTTGCAGATGCTATCAGATCAGTGTTGTGGTAGAAGTTAGCTCAGAATAATCATTTTCATAGAAGTCCAAATTCATCCTTAAAGCAGAGTTTATTCAAAATAGTTTCCTCCAAATGACTGTGAAAATAATCTTTGGAGGATTTTTATCTTTTGTAAGTTATGTAGACGTTGTTTCAAGGAAGAAATTAATTTATTGGTTCATGGGATATTATTAGTATTTTATAATACTGAGGTATTGTGTGCTATTCCAAAATTAAATGTACATAATATTCTTTAACATTTTCATTAATCTTTCTCTTAGTAATTTTATTTAAAATACTCTTGTTTCATTTATTGAACTAGATTTTCTCTGATATAAAAGTCAAAAATTAGTGTTCAGATAAGTAAATCTGTTAAGCCTTTACAGTTTTTACCTTTCTTCAGTAAAGGGAGATTGATATATATAAAATGGAACTAAAATATGTGTTTCAAGAAATCCAGCAACAGTTTTCTTTGTTTCTTTCTGCACAACTTCTTTGTATTACTTCTTGAAGAAGAAATACTCATTTTCAAAGAAAAATAGTAGTTTCCTGTAGGTCATGGTATGGCATGATTTAGAATCTGTATTGAGATTTTAGATAATATAGCACATAGTGGAACAGCAAAAGCTTTTTATTTTTCCTCTTCTCTCTTCACAGATGGACCCAATTCAAAAAGCTGTAATAAATCATACATTTGGAGTTCCTCTTCCTCATCGAAGAAAGCAAATCATATCATGCAACATTTGCCAGCTGAGATTCAATTCTGATGTAAGTTGATCATTTTGTATCAAATTAGAAATAGGTACTTATCTTCAAGGCTGTGCCATAATTTTCAGAAATTGAACCTAAATGAAACGTTGTGATTTCAGTTTGTCTCTCAGCAGATGAAAAGGCTGTAGGATGTTTCAAATAAACACAATGGTTTGGTAGTGTTTACACACCCTGCCAGATATTCCCTGCCAATACATCCCTGTAAGCTCATCAACTTCCGTTGTACTGCACTGAGTGTTAATAGGAAAAAATTGACTGATCCATTACTGCTAAAAATGCTGGTATATTTGCTGGATCCTAATTCTTCCACCAGTCCTGTTTATGTTTACCTTCATTTGGCTCCTACCTTGCACCCTCTCACTCCTCCAGCAACAAAACAGAACAAGCTGAACTGGAGATGGTCTCTAATACACAGAGGAAACCTGTCTCTCATAATCACCCAAGTGAGCTGTGCTGCAGTGCTCCTTGCCATGTAATCCCTGTTGAGTCACAGAAAAGCCTCTTAGGTTTTAGCTCTTCTATTTCCTTCTGAGGATCAGTGTGCATGCATACCAAACCTGACATAGTACAATGTATTTTTTTCTGCTTTTCTAGGCTCCTCAGGAAGTTTCTTCACATGGGCATTGCTAGTGGGAACTAATCTTCCTGTCTCTTTAATTCACGATGTAATTTAAATATTGAAGTTACTTCTTTCAGAATAAAAATGCTTTAACTTAGAGTGAGGTCAACCCCAAAATTGTCCATGAGATTCCTTCCTAATTCTAGTAGGAAGAAGTGAAATAATTCTTGTGTACTCCTACCTCTTTAAAGGCACCTAATTATATACAATTTGTACTATGTTTAGTTTATTGATTATTTATCAAAGCCATGAGCTTGTCACAAACTTAAATTGAACCTTAAAGCCTAATTTTAGGGATTTCCCATCTGAGAGTGAAAATATTGTATCTCTTCTCATTCCACTTAGCTTTTTATCCCTTGGAAATAATTTCAAAAATATCTCAGTCACAATTTCCGGACCAGTCAGCACCATATATTTAATTTTACTGATGACTTCAGGTTATTTAGTTCATTTACTGAATGGACACCTTCTCTTATAACACTGACATAATTCTCAAAGAGTAGTGCAAGGAAGGGCAATATACTCTCTGGAACTGTCATGTCCCTCACAGATAAAAATAGAAGAGTCAAATTAGGCTCTTCCATTTAGAAGCCAGATGCCAAAATTAGGACGGTGAATACTGAGTCATTCATGAGGAGGGGATGATGGAGACTTCTGGGCCACAGTGGATCTTGCCAACCAAGCAGCACAATTTATCACTCAAAATTTTCAGCTTTTTCAGTGTTGTCTCAGGAAAAAGCATGTCACACTGAACCAGACACTGTATATAGCTGAAAGAGAGATCAAATACTTCAGTGTTACATACCAGAGTGAAACACCACCTTTCAAAGAGGCTATACCATTTGTTTGTCTGCAAAAAGATCTAGACAAAAGACAAGATGAACATATCAGTAAAGTTACTTAGTCATTAGCATTTACACGACTTGGATTGATATGTGGAGTGGAAAATTTTCCAGAATAAAATGTTTGAAGTAAAAATCTTTCTACACAGAAACAAACAAAGCCTCAGTGGACACTGATACTTTTTACTCAGAGGACTACTCTGCTCCCATACTGCTCCTTTTCTCCTACTCTTAGAAAGAATTCTGAAGAAGAGTGAGGGAAGAAGCAGAGGCCCTATTCAGAGCCACCTACAGTGTATAAAAAACTGGTTTCAGAAGACATCTACTAATTTAAGTTGTTCACAGAAAGCTGTTGAAAGACTAGCTGATATTTATCTGTCCTTTCACAGCTTCAGGTGTTGGAGGCTTGAACTCAAGTAGCCAACACTGTTCAGAAGGTTGTTTTAATGCTCCCCTCTCTCTAATAGATCCATATTATCTCTACAGAATGGGGAGACTTTCTTGATGAGTATGGTTCGTTTTCCACTTTTAATATTTGCCTAAGTTTTAAAGCAGCTAGAATGTTGATTGATGGAGAGATTATGATCCAAAATCTACCCATTGATTAACCTGGATTGGTATCTCTCCCCCTTTTCGCTACCACACAGAGGCAATTTGTGAATATCTTTATGATGGTGTCTTCTCATTCCAGTGCTTATAGTTATTACTTCTGAAAATCACAAAATGCTCTGCTGAGGTGTTCAAAAAATAATTTGTAGTCCGAGTTCCACTGTAGTTTAAGAATGTTTTTCTGCAACGTGAGGGGAATAGATAGTTATTTCCTCCGTTGCTTAGGTAATTTTGAAATGTCCACTTGTGTTTGAAGCAAAAACTTGGTAAACTAAAGATTTAATATTGAGATTCAAAGAAAAAATGTTTTGAAGAAAAAGAGCTGTTGCCTATCATTTTTTGATAACTCTACTATGAATGGCAAGCACACACATTGTAATTATTTCTCCTATTATCATGAAAAAGTTTTCATTTACTCAGTATTTCTACCTTTCATTTTCCTCATATTTTGTTGAACACGATTTAAATCCATAACAATAATAAATAGCTATTCTGCCTAGGAGCCTAGGCTTTGTGTCTATTCTACCAATATGTCTCTATTTTTAGATGTGGGAGATAGGTTTTATCAGAGAGTAATGAATAGAAATTCCATTTGCCTGCTACACAACAATATTATGAAAATGTTTACAATAAAACTGGTCTGTGGGATTTTTCTTTCTTGCATAGAATACACAATGTTCTTCCTTTAGATAGAGGTTTCTTTAAGAGCAGCAGAGCTTTTTTTCTGGTTACATGGCATCAAAATCACATTTAAAAAAGATGAGAAAAGGCAGTACGATAGTCTAAAATCATTTAGTTTCTTTGTAAAGGAGTTATCTATAAATCTTCATGACAGCTGTGTGTTCAGTATTTCTTTCTAAAATAAATCTCATACAAGGGAGGGGAGGAATATGCAAATAACCAAAGCATCTCCATGCTGAGCAAAAATATTAGAACTACAAAGGTAGGTTTTGTGGAGTACATTTCAAGCTTTTTTTTTTTTTTCCAGAGAAATCTAGATATATCATTTAGACTCACATTGTGCATTCAATCTAGGGTGAAACATTTAAATATATGCTTAGCTGCAAGTGCCTATGCTGCCACTTAGATGTTAGCAGCTGCTAAGACCTATTGCACCAGTAAAAGCTTGCTTTGTAGCAAACATTAAACCCATATCTCTAAGATGTAAAAGTATCTGTAAAATGTAGTCCAGCTGACTTCAGCAGGATAATTCAGGTGCCTACAGGTAGCTGTAGGAGTAAATTTTCACCTTATGGCCTAGGAAAAAGAAAAAAAAGCACTTACTGAATTTTCCTGCCTTGACTATTTGATCTTCCTTTGCCTATGAGATTATTTGATGAAGTTATATAGTTATGAGTGTCTGTCAACAAGGTCAATTTTTTGCAAAAGAAGCTTCTTTTTCTTCCCTCTCATTTAACGAGATGGCTGAGTGATGACCCAGTTTGCCTTTAAAGAAAGGTTGGGCAGCATTCTGATGTGTTCACAGGACTTGAATTCCGTTATCATACACTTTAAAAATATTTCCAATTATATGAGCCAGAAATTATTGTTTGACTTAAATAGCAACAGTAGCAATATTTCCCTGCAAACCAGGGATGCTCATCAGTCCCTATTTGTTGGTATTTTACCTTATTTTTCTCCATCTCTATGAAACAATGGTATCACTGAATTCATATATTGTTCCGTTGTATGAATTTGTCAGGATTACAAAGGTGGTCTTTCATTAAAACAATAGGGAAGGATTTTTTTGAGGATAAGGATGCAATATAACTCTGCAGTATTTTACTACAGTTCAAACTTTTGTGGGGAAAGAAGCAGGACCAGAGGACTAATATCCTGTTTAGGCTATGCTTGATATCTAGAACAAAAGATTAATGTATCAACATGTAAGGGCCTAGGGTATAATAAGGTGATAATAAACAGTCAACATAAATTTGTCAAGAAGAAATCATGTCAAATGAATCTAATTTTTTCCTTTGACAGTGTAATTGGCCTAATGGATAATAGGGAATAAATAGATGTGACATATTTTGGCTTTAACAAGGGATTATACAGTCCTATGTGACAGTTCTGTAAAGTAAGTAGGGGAATATGGTCCAGGTGAAATTATTAAAAGTTGGTTGCGCAACAGAATGAAGATCTGCATTGAGAGTAGCTGCTGATGGTTTCCTGTCAAAACAAAAAGTCATAACAAGTCAGGATCTGCAAGAGTCTATTCCATGCTTACTGTTACTCTAATTTTTCATTAGCAATGTGCCTGAGAGAATAGAGTGTACATATACCAGTTTTCTGGATGACATCTAGATGTAGGGTGGCAGCCTCTTGATGGATGGTGATAAGTTCCAGATCTCGCTCCAAAATTATCCCCAGTTAAGTTCCAGTTAAATTGTTTTCCAGGAGAAAACAGTCTGGAATTCTGACAAGTGCAGTAAATAAAAGCATAAACTATTGTGCTTAGACTGGAAAAAGTAAATGCACAAATACTAAAATGAGGAAATGTCGGACTTTATGGCATTATGAATCATAATCCCAACATGATGGCTAATGCAGAAAATAACCCAACAAAAACCACACCCAACTAATAATATGATAACTTTATTCCCCAAACATGAGATTTATCTGTAAGTAAGTATTCCACAGCAAATATTCAAGAGCAGCTCTTCCGAGAAGGACTGGGGGTCCTTCCAAGAGACTGGGCTTGTGGATGAGAGGCTGGACATGACCCAACAATATGCACCTGCAGCCCAGAAAGCCAAACAAGTCTTGGGCTGCATCCAAAGAGGCATGGGCAGCTGGTCAAAGGAGGGGATTCTGCTCTGCTCCATTCTTGTGAGACCCCACCTTGAGCACTGCATCCAGCACTGGGATCTTCTGCACAGGAAAGACATGGACCTTCTGGAGAATGTCCAGAGGAGGGACACCAAGATGATCAGCGGGCTTGAACACCTCTCCTGTGCAGAAAAGCTGAGAGAGCTGGAGTTGTTCAGCCTCAAGAAGGGAATGAATGCAGTAGGGATCTGAGACTGTGGCCTCTGAGAAGTTAGAAGAAAGATGGAAACAAACTTTTGGACAAGAGGTAATGGTTTTAAAATGAAGAAGGGTCAATTAGATCAGAAATGAGAAATAAGTTTATAAAATAGAACACTGGAAAGGGGTTTCCTGAAGAGGTGGATGCCCCATCCCTGAAAATAACCAAGGTCAGGTTGAACTGACCTCTGAGCAACCTGATCTCATTCAAGATATCCCTGCTTCTTGCAGAGGTGCTAAACTAGATGACCTTTAAAAGGTCCCTCAAACTCTTTTATGTTTCTATGAGTTGGAATTGGCAATGCCTCAGGTGAAGAATTATTTATAACTGTGGTCATTACACTTCAATGAAAGCATAATTAGTTGCAGAATTCAGAACACATCCACTAGTATGACAAGATGTGAAAAAAATTCACTCAGCTAGGGAGAGCAGAAAGAATTGGATAGATGTACAGCAAAAAAGAGCAGGAAAATCAAGTTGGCTTTTCATATCTGAAAGGGAGTTAATAAGAGTTTAGTGACCAACTGATCTTTGTGTTCCTTGATTTTGGTAGATAAATAAATTTGACTAATTCTTCAGACTAATTTCATTTAAGAGATTTTTTTGTTGCACTGCTTCGTGAAACAGTTTTAACTGTAATGGTAGTGAAGTTCTGGAGGGAAATGTAGAGTTGAGGGGTGCCTGTTGGCAGAGAGTATTCACAAATTAGGCATCTGTTTCTGAGGCAGGACAAGAGACGGTGAATGTAATCCCATACCCCAGAGAGAGATTATATGACATGCTTGACTAATTTACAAATCTTTCTGTAGTTTGGAGGATATAATAGAGATTTCTTCATCCATGCCCTGCAGCCTCTGTTTTGCAAAGAGAGGGGAACTTTAAAATATTGGTCCACTAAAAAACAGGAAAGCCTGGTACAGTTAAATGCTAGAAGTTATTTAGTATTTCACCCTTCTGATTTGAAATCTGTTGTTGGTCAATTTGGAGAGATATGCTTAAATGGTATTTGGAGCAATCAGTGCTATTTGCCTCAATCACTGTTCTGTTGTGGCTATAACCACAGGGTCTTATTCTTTGCATGTTTTGTTGTACTTCCAATCATGGGTTAGATTCAGATTTACAATTAAGCTAGAGATTTAGAATCCTGGTTTGATATAACCCAAATAATTTCTGCTTGAATTGTAGTGCTCAGCTTTTTTAAGCAAAGTCACTTTTGGCAGGTATTATTAGCCATCAAGCACTTTTATTGATTGATGGATTTATTCATTCATTCATTCATTATCTTTGGGCATTTTATTTTTTGTCTTTTTAAACCAATGTGCCTGTGTTACATTAATTCTTCAGCCTGGTTCTTTAAGGAAAATTCTTTTGTGTAAATATTTACAGATGCTCAGCATCCCCTTAAAATCAGTTTTACTGCATGAGAGTACAGTATTGATTGCAGCAGTTGTACCTGAACAAGCATAAAAGTTCATCCAGATTAAACTTATTCATGTATATAAATAATTTATATATTTCTGTAACTGTCTCTTTGTATATATGCTACTTCTTTATAATAATGCACCATCTTTCCTGTACTATGGAGTTAAAGTGAGGAGAAACAAATACTGATCCCAGTTACAGAATTGCACATGTTATTTATTTGAGATCAGAATATGAGTCAGAGTGGAAGTACACTCAGAGTGGGTATTTTCTCAGAGGTACTGGTCTGTGGTATTCACTGTACAAAGTAGCAAGTAATCACAGAAAATTATTAGTGTGGAGATTTCTATGGGATATCTGGCATTTACATCAATATAATATAGAAACTGTAAAGAATTGCTAACAAAGTATTTAATTACTTGATTTTTTTGGCATTTCAATAGTCTAATCAAATAGCACTGAATATTTTGCATTTACATAGCATACATGAAAATTTTTTGAAAACAACCGAGTGTATCCTCTGCCCAGTATGACATTCTGTGGAATCTGTTTTTATAGGCTTAGCCTGCATATTGTGGAAGCATTACCTCCTCTTTCCTAGACCACAGTTTTAAAGATTGTAATATGAATTGCAGTCCAATCCTGTGCAACTCTGGTATTTCCCATACTAGAGCATTCAAACTTTTGAAAATTATTTTTATTTCCATTTTTAAAAATATTTTTTTTTGAGATAAAATAATCCTTATTTGCTTATGTGTTACCTTTTCCATGTAGGAAATAAGTACCTTAATTTCTTGATTATGAAATCCAGAATAATCTGAATTTAAGAGTAGTAATAAATTTTCATGTAACCGTCACTTTCTTAAAGCATTTCTCAAATGCTTAAGTAGAAAGTATAAATAATTTCGTTTTGTTGCATACTTTTCTCATAATTTTCACTTTCTATACAGTACTTTTATGAATCTATACAACCTAGAAGCAGAAATTATTCATATCTGACAGAGTACCTTGTTTAGCTTTGAAGTACTTTTGATGTTTGAACTCCAGAGTACTTTTGGGTTATTTTCAGTGTTCAACTGCGTCCTCTGGCTGATATCATAAGGTTATGACTATATCTTTGTCTCTTAAACATTAGCAGCAATCTAAATATCCTGCGTGACCCTCAGTAACCGCTGTGAGTAGTCTCTGTGTGGTGTGCAAGCTGTGGAGTTTTCTAGACAAACACACTACAGAAACTCATGATAATCCTTGTCCTTATCTCCTCTCTTTTAATGAAAGTAACCTATTTTGTCTAGAAAATATGTACTGTCCTAGAACATGGAGCAGCCTGGGGGTATCAGGCCCACAGGGATATTGCCTGAGGTCAAGAAGGCAGGAGGAAAGAAGAAGGTTTTAAGTGACTCGACTTTAGGGATGAACATTTTTAATGTCAGTGGTTTTCTTAGGTGATTGCTGGCAAGGAGAGATGGAGTGCCTTGATGTCCAATGTATTCATGTTACAAGACTTACACTTTCCTCTCAAAATTCTCTAGCCACATTCAGCAGAGGTAGTAGGAGAGGAAGTGTCTAAATGAAGCACTGGAACAGGCTCCCAAGGGAAGTGGTTGGGTCACCACCCTTCGAGGTAAAGATGGGTCGAAGCTGTGCTTAGGGACTTGGCCATGCTGGGTTAACAGTTGGACTCAACAATCTTTAAAGTCTTTTCTAATCTAAACTATTCTATATATCCAGGAGAAAGGAAAATCAAATGCTTTCACCTACCTGGTCCCTGAACAAGCAGGGTTGAGGAGAAATGCCTAATGTCTATGTTAGCTGATTATCAGAGTCACTATAGGAACATGACCATGGAGAGATTAAAACATCCAGCTGATCATCAGGTGTTGCTATGTAGGACTTACATTACGTCAAACTTAAACTTTTTTTATTTTCATTTGGCAGCTCCTGCTTCCTACCTCTGCTCATCCTAATAGGTTATTTCATTTTCAAAGCTCTCACTTATTTTGATAAAACAAGTCAATTGTGCAGGAGGTTTGACATCTCTTTTAAATTACTAGAGTTTGCCAGAAATGATATGTGAATAGGCAATTGCTCTCTCTGATAGTCCTGTTTATAAATTGCAAAAGATTAATGACCAGTATTCTGATTGCTGAATATGAAGACAAATTTGTTTGAAAGGTTTCTGCTTGTGGCACTGAACAGAACAGTTGCAGTATTTGCGCTTTTGGGGGCAACTTTTAATTTTTGATGGGTGTGGATCTCAGAACTGAAAGAGCTGAAGGAAAGACAGAGGTGATAGCAGGCTAATAAGACAGAAAGTCTGAAGTAAAAGCAACCTCCTTCCACATCTGTGTGTGTTACTGTCAAAAATTTCCTTTCTCTCAGAAATGATTAAATTAATATATAAGAATATATCAGAAAACAGTACACTGGGAGGAGGCATGCAGGTCTAAAGGGCCTCATAGGTCCTAGATCTCCCAAAATCTGCTTTCAGTGGATTATCTGTTACTCACTGAGATAACTTCTGGGCAAATTACAAATGTGTTTCCAGTTGTTTTAAGGGATTTGGTCCTATAACTGCATTCTTTGGGTTACAACAGAGTCAGAAGGATTTTGTGCCTGGAGGAGGGTGGAGGAATATGTTAATGAAATTCAGATGCTGAAGTTGGGCAGGTAGAGGCTAACCAGAGCTTCTTTGAAGTTTTTGGCTGGGATTGTGGGAAAGAAGACAATGCTTACTATTTTTTTAACAGTACATTGAAAAATACCATTTTATTCATGAGAGACTTGGTATAGAGACAGGGAAAAAGGTAGTATAAAAGAGGGCAAAGGAAGCCTCTCTTCCAGTTCTGTATAGTGACATTCCTGGAAAAATCTGCCTGTTTAAGCTGTAAGGAGAGAAATTTCTTCACTTTTTGACCTACACTTGTGTTTGAGGCAGTTATTTTCCTGTCAGCTTCTTCAGTTAATGTACAAAGTCAGTCAACTCTTATAAGCAATGGAAATTTAAGAATAAATGTGCTGGGGAGTCTTTACAGAAACCACTTTCCATAAGCAAGTCCTCAGTTCAAAGGAAAGTAAAATCTTCATCTAGTTGAGTTTTTTGTTTGTTGGTTTGGTTGGTTTTTTTTTTTTTTATGGTCTGTTTTAAGTTCTTACTTTCACTTTTATTTTTAAAAATAAGAATTCATGCAGTAGAGAATCCAAGATTCTGCATTATTAATAGTAGGTGCAGATAATGTACTTCACTGTAAAAGGGGCAAAACATTGTCTCTTCCAGTTACCAAGCAGCAACTCTTGGTTCACTTTCTCAGGCACTGATAGGGACATAAAAAAGAACCAAAGACAAACAGAGGGGTTTAAAGAATAAGTAAAGAAAGCCGTGCAGCAGAAAAATTTGTGCCACAGATTGTACTTTTATCAATGCCCCCTCCCTCCCATGCTCCCTGCCCCCCACTCTCCCCCAATAATTCGTTCTAAAAATGCATTAAGAGTAAAGGAGTACTTATATTGGCTTTGGTTGATAATACACACTTCCAACACCCATAAAATCTTTCCAGGTATTGTTACACAGACTCTGGACACCTTTTTTTTCTCTCTTTTTCATCAGTAAATTTGCACTCCTATAGGTACCTGTAATATCTTCTTCCCCTCTGTATCTGTGCAGCCTCTTCTTGGAGCAAATATAATGTTTCCATTTGAAAGAACTGCTATTAAACACAACTGCCCCTGATGTAAACAAATTCCACTTCAGAACCTCCGGGCCTGACTTTTTCAGTTCCTGAGTTCTTTTATCACTCCTCTCATGTCCCTTACAGTCTCTGGAGATATTGCTATTCTGTGTACTCACATCACAGCTAACAGCTGGGAGCCTTATTCTCTGAAGGAGTAGAAGTGCAACCCAATACCTCCTTTTAAAAGCTTTATACTGGAAGAAAAAAACACACATTTGAACTATACTTTTGAGGGCGTATTGCCCACACTTGTGAAACTTTTTTTTCTTGGCTCAATTGAAAGTGAAGTCTTTCAAGGTTTTAAATGGTTAAAAGGGACTGACTTCTTTTCAGCAAAGAATTCAATATGGCACTTACACCTAACTCCCCCATGGACTTTAAAATCTGAATTATGAATTCAAATCATGTATTTAAACTGAGGTAATGGTCTACTGGTAGACCATACACATAATTTTGTATATATAATTGTTTGATGAGGTGATCTCAAAGTATGATTATAAAAATATAAGGATGTAGTCTGTTTGGTATTTAGATAGGTCTCATTGTGTTGTGGTGGTATAACTTTAGATATAAATGCATAGCAAATGTACTGAATTAATTTATGTTAGCAATTTTTTGATGGGTATAAATGTGTCTTTTTATCCCTTAGAAAGGAGATTTTATAAGGTAGTCTCTGAACAGGTTTTATCCTTTCCCCAGCATAGCCTATTTTCTCTGCATCAGTGGACTTGTCATGATAATCAACTTTTTTGTCCCAACCATCAATCACTCCTGATTACAGCTGGGGAGAAGTTCTGTTCTGTTGATCAGCCCATCAGTGCACATAATGTTACACCTGGAGACAAGTGAAAATCATCCCTTGGTGGGAGAATCACTTGCCTTCAAGCCTTTTGTCTGAAGTATTTTAATTTACATTTAGAGTATTGAAATTGTCAGTGCTTGCTTTGATTTTTTTTATTTCTTTGACAAAAATAATAAGTTCAGTTGATCGTTCCCTATGTCATAGAAGAAGAATGCTTTTCTATTTCAAATATCATATGTTCTTTTTCACTTTATTTTACAAATATTTCAATAATTATAACTATTTAAATCAAAAATATAATTTTTATGTAGCACTTCATTAGTGGAAATTTAGTATTCCTATATGCTAGCCCAGAATTTTTTTAAAAGCTATTTTGTTGGCTTTTAATCAGATATTTGGTTAGGGTGACATTTATCTTCAGTATTCAATTTATATGATGGTTATATAGCAAATTTCATAGCAAATAATTAAAATCTAAAAGTATAATTCCTTTCTTTAATGAATTCTTCTTATGTTGTGGTCGTTGCTGAATAACACTTATTTGCCTTGTAATAAAAGTGGTTTTCAAATGTCACAAGAAAAATGAAATTTCAGCCTGAGGAAGCACTTTATGTTTTGCTAGTAACTTAAATATGACTTTTAATTAGCTATCAGAATGAACAGATCTAGTTTAATTGTGCCATTCTTTTTTCATCTGTGGTAACTTTTTTATTTTAATTATATTCTCTAAATGATCACTGTCAAAAGTTAATCCTTTCACACGTCAAAAAAACCACAACCTATAAGACAACTATAAAGCTGATACTTCAAGGATTACAGGATGAAGTGTAAATGAAGAAAGAATGTGACAGTGTGGGGTAATAAAGATTTGATTAGCAATCGTGTTTTTACATAAAAGGTTTAATTAGAAATAGCTCATTTTCCTATTCCTGCTGGTCATTTTCAGGACAGTGATATATTGCTTTTTTGCAGTGAGCCATGCCACCCAATAGAAGGTGTTATGTTTTCATTAGCTGCAGACACTTCAGCATTATTATCTCTCACCTCAGTCTACACACTAATACAAAACGTGTCTAAGTCTCATAATTCAATGAGCCAATTGTATATGCAGCAATTTTAAACTATGGGATATTTGCTCAGATATTTTGTTTCTTTTTAAATTGATGACAAAAACCACTAAATTGCAAATCAAATAATCACTGAGCCTCAGTCCTTATATTTTGTCTGCCTCAATACCTTGTTGCCAAATACAGAATTTCATCACTTGCATAGAAGTTGTTCTTCTAAAATGACATTTTGTTTATTTTTATGGTTTAGTAATTAATCTGAGCATATGGCTTAATTTTTATTTTACAGGTACATCGATCTACATTACCTTTTCAAAGATTCTTATCACTTGTTATAATGACAGGACAGAAAATTATTTGAATATTTGAATTATTTGAATTATTGAATAGAGAGTTTTAATGGGTTTTCACTAACACAATTCTAGCCAAATAGCCCATCACAAGTTACTTGTCATTCTTTGATTTATTCTCTAACATGCTTTTCATACCAGAGTCCTATGTAGGGATAAACTATTGTAATAAAATAAATTTCTAATGTAAACACGTTCTGAGAAGCAGCAATAAATGGGTAAGAATGTCTGAAGATTTCAGAAAATATGGAGTATATGGAAATAATTAACATTTTGGACACTGGAGGAATGAAGATTTTTTTTTTATGCATTTAACAGTATTTTCTTTTGTCTAATTCTCAGGGGCAAGGAATTTTTATTCTAAAATTATTTGACATGCCTAATCTGTACCTCTTCAGTCCTTGAAAAAGCTGTAAGAATGAAACATCCTTTACAGGAGAGCTAAGAAAATGTGCATCGTGTATGTGTAAAAATAGTGCAGAAATATTTTGGCTATTCTTCCAGAGTCTGAGCTCCATGTCCTGATTGGTGAGACAGGCCTTACTACCATGGTAAGCCAGCAGGACATAAGACACAGGGAGAAGCCTGGGGTCTTTGTAGGCTTATTAGTTTCTCCTGTGCTAAATCAGTGCTGTTGGAGGTGGTGCTGCCACGAGAAAAATGACAAGAAATAAGGAGAGGACACACATTCAGAAGAAGAAAATAGCAGATGCAGTGGCATTCAGCAGTAGGGACTGCAGTGAGAAAAGGTTCTGGTCCAGACAATGAGGTGTGTTGTTCTAAGGTATGCAAGAGGGAGAAGGAGCTATATAGGAGAAGAAACAAATAAAAAATATTGATTAATGGGTACAATCATGTAGAGTAGGAGATCAATATGTGGGAAAAAAAGGAGACTGAGTCTGTCATAGTTCATGATTAACATTTGGGATATAGTGACAGAAAAGAGTGAATTTGAGAAATGGAAAGTTCCAGGTGGCAAAGTAAACAGTAGGAGAACAATTGGAGCCATCAAGGAGCTATTAATGCTGAATGATCATAAAAATGTTGGTTTAAACCTGAGAAAAAATTATCTCAAGGAAAGTATGTCCAAGTCCAGAGAGTAGAAAAGCTTGAAGACAGAAGCTTGAAATACAATACCCTGGCTAGTGCAAGTCTTTTTCCTTTTCTTGAACTGGGAGGAGGTTGGTCATCCAGACGTTCTTCACCTGGGGTTACTTAGGATTCAGATCTTCTCTAAAGTCAGCCTTAATTAATATGTTTTTTCTCACTCACTAATAAAGCCTATACAAAGGTTAAGGTGGCTGAATTCTATCTACCTTTTTCTGGTATTTGCAGTAAGAAGAGAAGCAGTTCTAGAATAGTTTAAATGGGTGATTGATTTAAATCTGAATTTTCAAAATTAGCAAGGATTTCAAAATTGACATCTTTCTCAGAAAGTCTAATTGTATCCAAAAGATGTTGATTTCTGTATCCCCTGAATGGGAAAGTGAAGGCAAAAAATATTTGCCTTCATCCCCCCCACCCCTACTGATGTCCTCATGTTGACAATTTGTTATGACTGCTCCTGACAAGAGTAGTAAGAGATCGACCCTCAGTGAGTGTGTATAGCAACTTAGAGTAATTGGATTATGAATATTAATTCAAGTATTGAAACTGATTGTTGCAGTCATAAGAATCTATGTATTTTGCAGGCATGATTCCTTTTCTATAAAAAGAGCTCCCACCAATTCTAAATATGCATTTTTAATTGACTATCTATGTTCACAACAATCTGAGGGGTTTGAACTGTGGCTGTGAAGCAGGATTTTCCTTGGCTGAGTGGGTAACAGCAGCTCATTTCATTTCAGTGTATTGTTAAAAGAACATGAATTACATTTAGGACAAGGCAGGGGCTCCTGGTGTTTCACTGCAAGCTGTTTTGGTGTGTGCAAAGATGCATTTTCAGCCTGATAAGTCATGATAACTTCTAACTGTAAGTGATAGGTTGGCCCTTGAGGACCTTTGGCTGGGGAGAAGCATAATTCTCTTTTATCCGCAGCAAAGGATAAATAAATGGGATGATGATTTTACCATTAACATCAAGTCATTTTCTGAAATTCTTGCACTCTAAATCATTATATATTCAGACATATTATCGTAGAATCCTAAAATCATTAAGGCTGGAAAAGACCTCAAAGGCTATCATGTCCAACTAAACTGTGTCCCCAACCTGCCATATTTACACGTTTTCTGAAAACAGAGTTTCAAATTCTGTTGCTGCCTCCTGTGGTAATATGCAGGGCCAGTGATATGGTCTGTCTGATCAGATAAAGAAGGTAGAGGCTCTCTCCTATAAAATATCAGGGGGAGTTATACCCATATCCCTGGGCTTGTAAAAGTTGTAGACGTGTTTGACTGATGGTAAGATGCTTGCACGTGACGGAATAAACACTTTGGCTATAGATTTAATCCAGTTAGCAGGTAACTGCTTGTCCTCCCGCCATATTTGGACTAGTCAATACTTTGGCTTGGCCAGAAAGCTTCCAGTTTTATTCCTGGCCAGTTTTCTGGCAAAAGTAACCTGTTAGATTTACCTTCTGTAAGCCTGAAGGTGCTAATGCATCTTAAACCTTTCAGCTGGAAGTAATATCTAGTTTGTATTTGAAATGCAAAAAACAAAAAGGAAGCCTAAAAAGTGGAAGGAAGAACAGGTAACCCGCGAGGAATATAGAAAAATTGTGATACTGGTGGATGAGGAGCTCAGCATGTCCCATTAATGTGCATTTGTAGCCTAGGCAGACAGCTGAATCGTGGGCTGCATCAAAAGCAGGGTGGGCAGCAGGTCGAGATGCTGCCCCTCTGTCCACCCTGGTAAGACTCCACCTGGAGTGCTGTGTCCAGCTCTGGGATCCCCTACAGGAAAAGGATGTGGACTTGCTGGAGTGAATGAATCCAGAGGAGGGCCATGAAACTGATCAGAGGGCTTCGCCTCTCCTTTGAAGACAGGCTGAGAGAGTTAGGACTGTTCAGTCTGGAGGAGAAGGCTGTGGAAGGACCTTACTGCAGTCTTACAGTGCCTAAAGGGGGCCTACAAGAGAGCTGAGACAACTCAAGTTTAGATCAGATATTAGAAAGAAATTCTTCACTGACAGGGTGATGAGGCACTTGAATAGAGAAGCTGTGGATGGCCCATCCCTGGAAGTGTTCAAGGCCAGGTTGGATGGGATTTTGCATAATCTGGTGTAGTGGGAGTTGTCCCTGGCCATGTCAGGGCTGTTGGAATTAGAAGCTCTTTCCGATCCCTTACAACCCAAGCCATTCCAATTCTGTGATGTGGCTGGTGGAGCAGGTGGCACACAGAAGCACATCGTCCAGAGCTGGGAGTGGAGGCCTCACAAGGTTCTGAAGAGACTGACATGCACAGGCACAGGGATGACAGTTCCAGCCATTAACTCTGAAAGCCAGGAAGATGCCCTGGGAATGCTGACTTGTCTCAGGCCAGTTGATTTGCCTCACGCAGATAACTTACTGGTAATATTTGTGATAATTTGGTAGGTCATAGGAACCTACACCTGCAAGACCTTTCTTTTAGAGTCACAATGTTTGCTGTCTGCTATTACTCTTCCAAATCCATGGTCTGAACTCACACCCTTAATGTCTTTTTAAGTTAGGGTCCTTGTTTTCTTGGTCTATCTAAGGTTCATTCGTGTCAGAGTAACAGTCGTTCTTGAAATTAATTATACTATAAAGCACAGTCTTTGGGAGATAAGATTGGGTTATTCTATTTATTTTTATTACATTTTGTTTGTGTTTTTATTATGAGGTGGACTCAGAAGTAATCTAGGTCTGGGATCAAAAGTAAGAAGTTATCTAAAATGGAAAAATAGTCTCACAAGTTCAGTTGAGCCTGAAAGTCCTAATGATTATCTGCCTTGTTCTGATGTTATACTCCCTAGATATCATTATGTGATGCTTCTGCGATGCAATGTGTCTTTATATCTGTCCATAAACTACTGCAGAAATTATTTTCAATCCACTAGAAAATGGACAATGGACTATATGGCGAAATTTTAAGTCTATTATGACCGGATATTTGCTGGATATATATATACTTGAGATATATATATATATATATATCTCAAGTATACTCCACACTGGAGAGCTTTCCATCTAATATTATATTTCTGGTGAGATGGCAGCTTTCCCATGCTGTGTATCAATACATATATATATATATATATATGCACAAACACACACACACACACACACTTACCCTCCTCAAACAAGTTTGCTAGAATATAAAAGAAATTGGAAAATATTCCTGTGGTTGTCTCTAGCAGTGTTAAGTAAAACTTAGTAAAAAAGAGAAGGAAAACAAACCAAGTCATTTCCTTTTGAGCTAAATTGTTCTGATATTTTTCATTTTTATTTTCCCCTATTTTGTAGTATTTATTTATACAAGAGATACCAGTAGCATTATAATGCCAACCAAGATGGTGCAGTTACTCAAACAAATGCTATAAGTGAGGGTAAGTGTTTAGCATATTCCAAGTTGCTTATGACACCTTTTTTTTTTTTGGTGAAAACACAAGGTTTTTTTCTATGATGTACACTTGATTTTGTTGGCTTAGTCAAATGCTGCCCATCTATCTTTAAATTCTTCACACTGTGTCAAGATGGAGTACTGCACTTGCTTTCAGTTGCCAGTCCAGGGTGAAATAAATGTCAGCATTTCTGTTGACTTAAGTGGTGCCAGGATTTCACCCACGCAATCTAAACTTAACATGTTTGCTTTTTGTTTTGGTTTTATTTTTCTCTCTTTCATACCAAGGAAGTCATTGCCATTTCCAAATGGCAAGGAAAATATCATGGTTCATTGTTTCTAGATTTTGGTGTATAATGATTTCATAAGCATGAATGTTGAAACAGTCGTAAAACTCGTGCCCAAATGTTGTTTTTTACAGGAAAAGTAATGAAGCATATTAGCTCTGGTCAAAAAGATAACTTTTGGATCAATATGATGGATAACATTTGTGTTAGGAAGGTAACAGAACACAGCTGGGATTTGAATAAATGAACTAAAGCCCTTATTTTGCAACAGGGCTCCTACAGTAATTTGCTAACTTCCTATCATGGGTGATTTCAAAGGAGATTGGGATATTGAAGCAAATAGTTCATTCTTGAAGATCTTTTTGTTGTTTTTAACACATTGAATTAGCTCATTAGGGCTGAATATGTAGTGGAAAATAGCATCTGTTTACACTGCAGAATTATAAAAATTACTTACCAGTAACAGAATAAGGAGCAATTTGCAAAAGCTAATCATAGTTGTGCAGTCATTTGCAAAAAAGTAAGTCATTAATATATACCCAAGGGAAAAAGAGCTTGATTTATCGATTTATGTAATTTTATAGTACTGTGAATCATAACATATTAAGGAAATGTGTTAGGAATAAATTTTAAAAGTTATAAAGCTATGGATGTGAAAACATGGCTGTCCCATATTGCTACTTCACCTGTACTCAGTGGTGGCTAAACTCCAGAAAGCACCCTGAGTGCTCACTGAGCCCAAATCAGTTCAAACTGTCCATACACCCCCAGTGTACACCACCAGCTTAGGCAATCATGAGGAGATTTCCTTGTTGAGAGTTTTGGGTTTTTTTAAATAGAAGTTTTCAATACAACATGCTCCATCCTATAAATTTGTGGTGCTGCAAAGCACGCTGAGACATACTAATTATCCCAACAGTGAGCTGTCACAGATGTAAACTGAGAGCTGTTCACACTTTCAGTTCATCATTGGAGGTGAAGTTGAAGATTCCTATTTCCATTTTATTCAAAGAAGATTCATAAATCTCCACTTTTTCAGCTTTTTACTAAAGAAATTAGTTTTCCGAAAGTAAATTTTAGGGACTAGGGAGGACATGCTATCTTTTCCTTAGCCCTGCCATAACAAAAAGAAGAGTAACATAAAAAAAAAAAGAAAAATAAATAAGTATAAATGTTTTAATTAATTTTGTGAAGAGATTTGCTTGCTCCAAAGACTTGGGAGTCTCAGCATTAAATTTCAGTACCACTTAGAAATTTCACTTTTTAAGTAATCTCTGCCCAAACAAATGTCTTAGGTTTTAAAATCAGAAAGGGCTTTTGTACTTGTCTAGTTTAATCTTTTTTTATGTTAGGCACCTTATGATTTCATATAGCTGTTCCAGTTTTGAACCTGATAACTTGTGCTTGACTAGAGGAGATGAGGAACATTAAAGCCAATGTAGAAATATAGAGCACCTCTGAGACACTTGTCCTATAACACTTCAACATCTAAAATGTCCTGTTGATTTCAGAAGGACTGTTCTTATCCCGTAAAGTTTGTAGGATTGCAGCCAGTTTGTTTTAGCTTCAATAAATATTTGGTTTTGTTCAATGGAAAAAAAAAATTCAGATTTCAGTGTAACATCAGATAAGGTTTGTAGGAAGGAGACAAAATGTAACTGCAGTGTAAACAGTAAGTGGTATCAAAACATCTCATTAAGTTTTGTATACTATTTGATACCCCTAGCTGTGGCTTCCTACATGAAACTAACAGCTTAAAGGAGTAAAAGATTCTGACCTGTCAGCTTTGTACTGGAAGGTATCATTGCCACTTCTGTATTGATGATAGCACAACAACCTACGCGTCTCATTAAATAAACCCCAGTTTTCAGCCTTCACTACTTTTGGAACAACTTGATCTATCCACATATATGTATTACTTTAAGAACCAACATATTAATTGATTTAATGACTAATAGCAGATTTAATGACTTCCTCACAAGCTGTGTGCTCTAGGTATATGTTAAGGTACACATAGCTTACTGAAAGTACTTGGAAGTACTAAGGCTCTGACCCTGTGATAGTTGGTAGAAGTGTACTGGCAAACCTTGTAGGTACATACCTTATCTTGTGGACCTCTCTGAGGCCCTGAATATGTTCACAGAATCACCCAAGAGTGATTGAAAGCAAGGCAAAACAAATAAAAATATGTAAAGGAATAAATATAACTGTATTGTACGCTGACCGATCTTCAAGTTCCGATACCTTATGAACTTTTGTTCCCTCTGGAACAGATTATTTTTCTCAAAATATTTTCTCCCTGGCTAATTGTTTAGATAAAACTAGTTTTTAATGCAAATTTACTTCAATGGTATGGCACTAGTTTTTATTGCCACTTAGCAATTTATGTTCTATTTATATTGATTCATTACATAAAACAATTTACTTTTTTTTTTCTAGTAGGTAACAGCATTTAGTCATTTTTCTTCTTTTCCCTTTTTGTTTGTATGTAATGTCAGTTTCTGCCTAAAGAGAGAAGGTCTATGGATGCACCTAGAGTGGGACTTTTTAAGCAAATTACTGGCATAGGACTTTTTTAGACATACAAAATGTGTCTAAATAAGCAAACAACCAGTGGGTTGAGAGTTCCTTTATCCCAAGGAAATGCATTACCTCTCTATGGATGGTTCATCACATGGAAGGCTTGGGTTCCTTTCGAGATATGAAGAGAATGAAAGAATCTATAAGCTCTTCCATCCTTAAATTATCAGTCTTTGTGCATCTGTACAAACTTTTCACAGTGGAAAAGATCACATTATATTTTACAACCTTCTACAAGGAGGCTGGAGATTTAACCTGGGAAGCAATAGTCAAGCTCACATAAAATAGAGTTGTAATCAGGAAATTTGAGCATTTATGTTTCTTCTTGTGGGTTTTGAATTTCTCCTTATGGGTAGGAGCTGATTTAAAGGTCTTTGAAAATATTTACATTAAAATAATCATTGAAATATAAATTGAAAATCCAAAATGAAAAATCTGTGTAACTGTATGTTTTGATGAAAGATTTAGAAAGTTGAATCAACATTTTTCTGAACACAAAATTGAAACTTGAGAAGCTTCTAGTAATTATAGTATTAAAAACGGTGATTCCAATAAAAGTATTAAGACTGTGTTTAAGAGCAGTTACAATAACTCAGTGGACTCTCTTTTATGGTTTTGTATATAGAATTCATATTAACTTGTTTGTAATTTCAAATATAAAGTTAAAATCACAAGGTATTAATAATTAAATATACACTTTATGAGCTGTTCCTGTTTTCCATGGAATTTCTTGTAGTATCTTTGTGTCTGACCACTACTCTTCCATGATGCTTTACTTTAGTCAAAAAATAGCAGAAACTCAGAATTCAATGAGATTTTTACTGTGAATGTAAACAGAAATAGTTTCCTTGGCAACAGAAAGCAGGTGAAAACACTCAGACAAGGTACTCTAAACCCACCTACTCAACTTTCTTTAGTTATAAGGCCACAAGATGCATGCTGAGGGTATCAAGTGGGTTTTCTTCAAACAGTGAAAAGTTTCTAGATTAAATGAGTGTCTGGGCAGGTAAGTGTATGTGTAGACCCTTGACTCCAATTAGCTGCTGTGAACAAACTCAGATTCAAACAAGTGCTGGCTCTCTATTCAACACTATCATTCTTTTGATGATGCCAGAAAAAACTGAACTTTTCACCACTATTCAGAAAAGTGATGTTAAGTTCAACAGCATCTGTTGTTTTGAAGTAAACATCATTTGTGTATAACCTGAATATTGAACTATATTTACGTTATTAATACAATGTATAAAAAATATGTGGTGGTGTGCACTGCTAGTGCAAGGAAGCTGGAGTACATTTCTAGAAAATAACAGTAGCATATATCATTTGTTCAAATTCTCCATATGGAATATGTCAGTTCCAGATTCAAAACTGGAAGCATATATATTATATTTAATAAGATTAATTAATACATACTTCATTTTATGATATGCGTAGCTCATAGCAGCGTGTATAGATTAACTTTTTTTGCATATCATTCTAATATTAATCTGAGATTAATCACTTGGTAAATCTAAATGAAAAAAAAATACCAAATGAGTTTAATATTCTCTTGAAACACTAACTACAATAAGATTTGCTGTGGGGAAAATAAATGATGCTGCCAAATAATGCAGTAAAGATGAGATTAAATGTTAAAGTTAACTTTATTGATGATAGCAGTTTTCAAAAGACCATGTTTCATCTCCCCATCAAAAGAGCACCCCGCTAAACAACTGTATTGCTTTGGAAGACAGAATATATAAAATTCCAGATTCTAGAACTTGATAACCTTGTCAAAGTAAGCTTAAAACTGCTCTGTCTTAACAATATAAAAGGATAAAATAGGTGGCAAAATAAATGGCCTGTTTATTGTATTTCAACATGTAACAAAATTTTGTTGTGCTGCATGAGGTACTGGTGTCCTTAAAAGAAAAATGTCAGGTAAGAGAATTGATTGATTACTTGAGTTATCTTCCCTTCAGTATATATATTTTTGACACAGAATATGTTGCCTCAGAATGCAGTGTGTTATGTTCAGGCAGATTTTTGTGTTTTGCCTAAATTATTTCAGGTAGCATCACACTCAGTGGCAGTTTATAGTATAAGCAGATGCATAGTCATAAAACTACCCTCTTATGGAACAAGTGAAGTTAAACAGGAAATTTTGACCTTCTTCATCTGATCAAGATAAAACAATTTTTGCTTTCCATAATGAAAATATTATATTCCTTTTCATAATGAAAATGAAATTCATTTTACTATAGTGTGGATAGTTTTACCATAAGAATGGTGTCAATGCCAAGCTCTCACAACGTGATGCAGGCTTTTGCCAGGTGCAATCTGTCACCATTATAGAAATGACTCTGGAAGAAGCCCAAGAAGAGGGTGTGGGGTAGAGAAGATTAATTATGCAATGGTGCTAGTGAGATCAGGAAGTGCTCATTCACTCTGATCAGTGAGTCTCAGGGTACATTCGTGAGTACACTGAATAAATGCTTTAGGAAGGAGAAGAGGGAGTAGAAAGAGGGAGTTTCCTTTCCATGGAAAGATAAATACCTGGGGAATAACATATTGGGATATTTTATTCTGCCATAAGAATAAAATTGTTTTTGAGAGTTGTCTTGGGTTTTTTCTACAGAAAGGACCTCTGTGATTCTTGACCTGCTATTCTAGATTTGGTTCTAGGGAAAGGGGCAAATTAATCAATCATAGTTTAAGGGGCAAAAGTGTTCTCTCAGAACATATCTGAAAGAAGTCATTTTACACATATCCTTGGTGTTTAGTACCACAACTACATCTGAGGGAATAAGGTAATTAGATTACAAAATTGTGTTGTGAAAGACTGCACAAAAAATTTAAGTAGTAAAACTCAGAAGGTAAAGGTAAGCTTAACAGGAGGTAGAAATAATGATCGGCAGCATTTATCTGCACCATAATTGACTGCTGATTGAATTTGTATGTACCAGGCAAAAATTCAGCTACTTGTTCAATATAAAACATGTCATCATGCGACATCATCTCTAAAAATTACATTACATGTTTTCATTTAATATCCTCTTCTGCAAAGGCTTGCACAGGTAATTAGTGTTTCTTGTACAGTGTCTGTGAAACTGCTGAAGTCTGTGGAGTTTTTCTGTTTTCTAGAAAGTAAGCACAGGATTTGTGTGTAATTGTGAATTTCCCATGTGCACTCCCTGGGCAAACAAAATAGAGGGCCTTGTAAGGAAGTTTTGGTTTTTTTTAATTTAATATAGCCTCAAGTAAAAGTTTGCCTACTAAATAGAGTAACTACATCTCTGTGAAAAAGACTGTACAATCCTCTACACAATTTTTTAGCTGTTTCTCACTCTTAGAGCTCTGCTTTAGACTGAACCAAGTATTGGGCTTCTCAGGGCTGTTAGACTTTTTCATTGTAAACTTTTCCAATTTACTCACTGGAGTAGTTCCATAGAGATCAGCTTTGGTTATGTAAGTGGCACATAACTGGTAGGATACAGATGTCTCAGCTGCATACTGCAACCTTCCCAGGGCAATGCTGTCATCACTGGCTGGCCAGGCTTTGGAATCACTAGAAAAAAAAATGACATGCTTGTTCAAAAAATAAAAAGGTCATTCGAATTTTATCACTTTTTAGTGTGCTTAGGACATCAGTAAAATTATTTTTCAAATACTTATTGGCAGTCTAACTAGAGCAAAATATTTGTACTCAGAGATTATGATAATGTATGATAGACATCTCATAAGCAATTTCCCTGACTTCATCAAGGACAGAAGCCTTCTTGGCTTATGCAGTCATGTATCATTGCTTTCCATGTGTGCCCACTCGCTGAAAGTATTAGTTTGAACTGGGAATCTAATTTTTTTTTCTGTTGCTTTAGAGCTTTTTGTTCTGAAGAATTCTGACATCAGTTGCAGATGTATTAGCAAAAATTACTACTATTATATTGGGAATAATAGCAGAGGTGATGGTAGCATCCAGTAGAAAAAAAAGAGATGGCATGAACTTCTGAAGTTCCAGTCAGACAGAAAAGACTTTCCAGCACTCTCAACCCTTGTTTTGTACAAGGTGCAGACAGACTGCAGCCTTGCTACTGGGTAGCCAGATAAAAGCATGGAGGAGAGCACTCTCCACAATAGACATCTTTCAAAATGCATTGTGAAATGAGAAAGACATAATGCAAGACAGTTGGATTTAATTTTGTGAGGAAGAATCAGTGGAACATATTCACTACACCTTTTGCAAAAGGTTTCTTTTATTTGAGCTGGCTTTCATTATGAAGGTGTAGCCTAGAGGGAATGATTAAGGCAAGAAAACAATCTGTAAGAAGAATGGCAACATGAGGTGGATCAGAAGGGATATGAAAAAGAAGATGCAGTGCTGCAAAGTTAAAAACTCTCTAAGAATAGGACGAGACCTGCTTTTTGCCTCAATGCAAAAACTAAGCACAATGTTTTTGTTGGACCAATGCCTAAAGAACATAAGTGAGAAGGCATATAATCCACTGAAGTACATTAGTCAGGCAGACAACTTATTTTGAAGACTTCCGTGTAGATTTGTTGGCTGTAATTGTAAGAGAATACTCTCTGGATTGTTTAAAACATTTCATCTTTCTCAGTGTATTTTACACTTTTCAGTTTAATTGGTAATATGATATCCTGATGGTGATTGTGGTACAATACTGCACTTAAGCAAAGAAAATACAGCTGAGTTCTTATACTATGGCTCTGTTTTCTAACTGCTCACATCTGCATACAGTATTTTTATTCTTTTATAGCATATTTGTCTGTGTAGTTATAACATATACAGACAGATTTTATAGACAAAACCTTTCTTATATTTGAGCAATTTGTCAAGGTTATAAAATGTATGTTTTAGAAAGGTCCCTAATTATTCAACACTGGCACATGGAACCAGAGGAAAATATTAGGAGATGCTTAGATTCACTTGTACTGCTCAAATAGGCAGGAAGTCATTACAAATAACATTGAAAAGTGATTTGGTAGCAGACATCTTGCCACTTCCTTGAAGTAGTTCCCACAGACCAAAGTTTGTCTACACATAATTTTCAGGATCATGGTCCTCAAATTTTATTTAAGGATCCTTGAGTTTTCAACTTAGACACAAAGTAGTAATAAATACTATTATAATTACCTTATATATTTTTATAATTATTTTTATAAATTTATTATTATATTTATTATTCTTTATATCTTACGTAGTTTTATGTTGTTATAATAAAAAATAATAAAATCATTTTTACTTTCATGTTAGACATATTTTTGAGGAATGGATACAACTTTCTAAAGTTCTCTATAACATTGCACCAGAAATATTTCACATCTTTCTCATACTTCATCGCTGACTGGGTTTCACATTAGCTGACAGTGATTTGTCTTCACACTGCTAGGGTTAATTCTGTGCATCAAACACAGAAACTGTGATGAAGGAAGAAAGTAAGCTCTTTCTCAAAGTATTTTTATAATGTATTCTTTTGTAATCATAATAAGAAACTGAATTTAATATTAGAGGGGTTTTAGGATAATCGATTATGAAGTGTTTTGTAGTAATAGGTATTTTTTTTTTCCAGTGAGAAAACATTCGATTTTAGATCAGTTGTTTCTCAAAGGAAACTGACTTCCACCAAGATGAGCAATTATGAAAGTCAGCATCCCTTTACAAAACATGGGAAGGGAAATTCTGCCTTGATTCCCTTTGGCTTTTGTAGGTGTAGGGTTTCACCTGTAAACTCTACTCTTGTGTTTTCTAAGCATGACTTCATAATGTAATAAAAACATGTATAAAACATTCATATATTATCTGCTTGAGTTTTGCAACTGTTGAACCATGAAGTGTTCCAGAAGGAGATCCTTCCCACCTTCCTAAAGGGATATATTCTTTTAAGCATCATGGTTAGCAGCAAAAACCAGGACTAACTTGTTTTTAACTCTTCTGCTCTCTCCTATTATGGCTTATTTCAGTATGGAAGTTGGGAATAATTTCATTTTATGGTCTAGTATTTGTATTCATCCTACAAGTAAACACTATTTAAGCAATTTTTTAGGCTACAAGTAAAAGCCATTTAGGGCAGTAAAGATGCTTTTGATCCTCTTATGGCTGCAAGAAAGGATTCAGTGAGATACCATATTTTAAGTTGCTTTGCTGAAAAATATATTCTTGGATATTTTTGTATCTCCTACATCTTGCTCCTGAAAGGAAAGATAATGACAGACTTTTTTTTTTTCCCTCTTTTTTTTTTCCTTTTTTTTTTTTTTTCTTGATATATATTAGAGCTCCAGTTCAGTTGTAAAAGTTCAGCATAATCTAATTTGGTTAGATGCTTAGGAGCAATCTGGTTGCTGGCACATAGACCTCTCATTAACATGCCAGCTACAGTTATATTGAAACAAGCTCAGATGGCTTCATGTCCCTGCAGAGGAAGGAGATTTAAACTTTGAAATAAAAAGACTTGAAGATCTTATTTAAATAGAGGCTGGTAAACTGGCAGCACTCTCTGGGAAGCGAGTTATGGACAACTCTGCGTAGCAGCCCATCGTACCTGTAAATTCAAGCAAAGTGTCTCCACTTTAGGGCAATTTCATTCATATATTTCAGAGCAATGAAAAGGTCACCAATTTCTACACAGGCCCTCATTATGTATTCCTTCAGCCTCCAACATACAACTTGAGATGAGGTTTATGGAATTATAGCTGTGAGAATTTGGAGAGAGCTGTGGATGCAGAAGAATTAAACTCAGGGTTCTCTGCCAACAGTTCTGTGAAGAAAGTTGAGATTTGTATCAAGCTAATATCAGCATTCATAATTCAGTATTAAGGACCATGTTATGAATATGTTCCATATATTTGACTAGTGACACTATTAGTTAGGGGAAAAAAAGTGAAGTCAGAATCTGAACCTGACTGATGATTAAATTTGACTGTAAACTCTAAAAACAGTTGACATGATAGCAACACAAGGGTGTACAGCATTATGTCATTTTTAATGCGTCATTGTAACTTAACACTGGTCTTTCGGTTTGATTATAATTAACATCCTCTGACTGTTTGTGTTTGGCTTACAGTATGTCTCAATGTTATGTGTTGAGAATTGTAAAAGGTGCATGATTGTGCTGTTTCTGTTCAAGTTGTTTCTAATTAAAAACTTCACTGTCCAGTGTTCTTTCAATAAGGGTACCTAATATAATATTTACATTACTTTAGGTATAGAGGAACTGGCTTTTCAACCAAACTGAATGATGCATTTCAATATCCAAGAGAGTATGTGTGTGTATATCTACACATGTATGTGCTTACACATATATTGTTAATTGGTTTTAGACAAGGGCTCCCACTTCTTTCCTACTTACCTCATGCTTTTCAAATCTCAGGTATCTGGAAGGAATCAAGCATCCTTCGAGTGATAGCCATTAGGACTCCTCTCCCCAAAATTCAGCACAACAAATAGCATTAAATAATGGTCTAATGACTGATAATACAGGATTTTCCTACCTGCATAAGCGGCTTAGTGATTGGAATGACTGTGACTTTTTATACCATTTGATACTTTAGGTTTGTGGCCACTAAATTCCATATATATGTTTTGATTCTTTTGATTCCACAATAGAAAGCATTTAGCTTTCTTTTACATTCTTAATATCCTCTACTGTTTTATGTTTTCTAAAAAGACAATACTAACCTTTTTGCGTCCTTGAGCTGACCCAAAATTTTTGCTTTTCGTTTTTTCAATTCTGTAATAGCAAAATTTTGACTACATTTCTAAAGTCTTAACTTCTCTTTCAAGTAATAAAGGAGTTACTTTCTGTAAAGTTTGAAGTTCAAAAAGAAAGGTACAACCAATTTTTCCTATTGTCAACTTATCAACAGAAAGACTGTCTCTTGTATAAAACTTTAAATAATTAGTGAAGAAATAAACTCTGAATATTTATCCAAATTCTAGTGTTTTTTGTATACAGTTTAATATAATAGTTTAAATACTAATCTTAAAATGTACTTGAACATATATTAAATGAATAAATCTGGTAATAACTCTTGAAATAATAATTTTATTTGCAATGTAATGCATTAATTTTAATAACAGTGCATATACAGATCTATTTTAGCTTAACAATATGAAGCAGCCAAAATATATTTGGACTGTGACAGGATTTGTGGGAGCTTTCTCCTTTGAAAAGATGCTCCTGGCTCTGAATTTCAAACACTACCTTTTGTAGTAGGTGAACAAAAGTAATCCTCTTTTTTTTTTCCTAATGTTTTTTATTTATTTTTAAAAAGCTAGATAATTATATGTCTGCCTCACATTCAGTTAAGTCTTTGGTGACGGGCTTTGAAGGGTGTGTTTTATATTTTGCTTTTTGTTTGGGCTTTAGTTTTGGGCTGGGATATTTTTGGTTTGGTTTTTACTGTCACTCTTTACTGAGAAGTTGCTGATACCACTATTAGTAGTAAACTGTTCTTTGAAGGAAGCTTTGACAAAAATTCTAGTTTGAAATAGAAACTGGAAAAGTACAAAGCTGCTGGGAGGGGAGTGCCATCCTCCCTGTTGCCTGAGAATTTTTGTTTTTCATGTGAAAGCAACATAAATCTTAATAGAAAAGCTAATGGTAGCAAGGTAGACTAAAACAACCTAATTTTGGTCTGAAAGCAATCTACTGTTATACAGTAATACACTGTATTTACCGAACTCACATTTCTCTAGTACTTTTTCCATTGTTTCCAAGCATCATTCTAATTATTGTTTTCTGTTTGGTCACTACGTGGAAAATGTAAGTGGTACCCATTATTGAAAGGTAGTCTGTATTTGTACTAATACAGAGAATGCCAGTTTAGAAATGAGCCTGATTGCATGGTTCATTTTGTTCTCCTTTGTAGAGCCAGGCTGCGGCCCACTACAAAGGCACTAAACATGCCAAGAAGCTCAAAGCACTGGAAGCCATGAAAAATAAGCAGAAATCTGTTACTACCAAGGACTGCGCAAAGACTACCTTCACTTCCATCACTACCAATACCATCAATACCAGCTCTGACAAAACAGGTTAAGCGACAATCTTTGTTGGTTTCGTTTAGTTTGGTTTCGGTTTGGTTTTTTTGGTATTCTTTTTTTTTTTCCGTGTTTAATTCCATGTCTGTTTGGTTACGTGCTTGCCGCATTGATTCATGCTCGATCCATCTTTCTGTGTGGTATTGATTTCTTTAAGTCCTTTCAGTAGGCTGGTGAGAGTCCGATAGTCATGTAGCTGATTTCTCATAGCGAAAAGAGGCTTGACATCCTTTTTATGATGGAATGCAATACTCGTTACTTGATTAACATATCAACTGATCTAAACCTCCTGGTCTGTATGCACTCTCTCTCTATCAATAATTATATATGGCACACTTCTTTTAACCACAATGTAACAAATTGCACTGTTTGTGTCTAGAAGCCTCTTAAAAAGCATTTTCAGTAAAACACTAATTTTCATAAATTTCAAACATTGCATTTTTTTTTTAAATTGCATGGTTTTGAACTGGAAAAGAGCTGTATAACCTCTATTCCACACAAACAGGTAAGTGCTATTGATGACAATTATTCTGCTCAAAAGAATCTTCATACTGAAATAATAGTGTTTAAATTATTGTGTGGGTAAAATTTACTCCTTTGCAAATAAAATCTACATATTTGTAAAGTCAACAGGATTGGTTGAAATTGCATTTTAAATATGCAGCCACTGTTGGAAATTTCAAAGAAAGATTGAAAGGTCACTGAGAGGTAGTCTAGTGTCTCACAGGCTATGACTGCTCTTGTGTATAAAGGGATACAGTTTGCATATTTAGCCATAACCAATCCCCGTCTCAAAGCAAGGCAAAAATAACCACAGGGAAAAAAAATGCCAAAGCTGTGAAACATCAGAGACCTACCTATTGATGCCGAAAACTGCTCATTTAGAGCCACTTCTGATCCAGTAAGTTCAGCATTGGAAATGGATGTGCAGTAACCAACTATAATAGAACAGAAAAGTACCTTGCAGGCATGTGCAGTACTTCCTTGAAGATAGATCTTCACAGTATTTGTTATAGACAGATACCTCCATGTCTATCTCTCTCTATAAATTTGTTTATCTTAGCTATAATTCACTGTTATAGAAACCATATGTTTCTTTATGGAGATTTATACTCCATTTATAATGGGATGACTTTAAGAAATATTTGTTACGCTGTTTTTGTCTTTTTTAACACAAGAAAAGAAAAGAAAACATTCTGAGAGGTTTTGTGTGATGAAAGAAATTTAGTATGGGAGAGTAGGAGCAATGTCAAAAGTTATTTGGGAAGATACAGGTTTCTAAATATACAAATACTTTCTAAAGTTTCTTGTGCTGTTACTTGATGAGATATTCAGAACAGGAAGGAGGATGTTGTGTGGAAAAATGAATTCTTGTTTAGCAAATATTATTTAGGGTTGAAGAAAATAACTGAAGAAAAGAAAGATCTTTTAAAGCTTTAAACTGTATTATTCAAAAGCTTTTGTCTTCTGCTATGTAAGTTTGAAAGGTTTTCTGATGTGTCTTAAAACCAATCTGAGTTTTTCTATCAAGCTTTGAATCAGATCCCTGATAAGATATATGACCTGTCCTGTATCCAAGGTCAGTAGTCCAAATCAGTTTTATATCAGCATAAGTAAGAAAATGTCAGAAATCCAACTGCACACATAAGCAATGGCCTGTGCTGGAGTTCCTTCAGCTTTACATGGTAGTTGCAAATTCCTGGATTCGTTTCACAGAATGTGCGTTAACATACATGCATGTATACAAATACATTTATTTATTCAGTGTTAGAAATCCTGACCTTAATGGGATTCTGAAAGACACATATTGATGTTAATTGACAAAAAAACCAAAAAATCTTAGAACTTCTAAAAATACTGAGAGCCATTTTCAACCGCTACCAAAAGTCCTATTCAGCCAGTGGCATTCAAAGTAAGTCAGGCAGCTTTATTACAGGTCAGCATTAATGTGACTGACAACAGAATAAAATCCTTGGTGTAAGTTATTCTTTGTCAAACATGTATACAGGGTGAGGGAAAAGAATTTGGGTAGCCAAAAGGATGAAATTTTCTGTCAAATATTTCATAAATTGAATTTTATTTCCTTTCTGTTTTTTCCTATGTCCTGTACTTGCTTAATAATACTTTTAATGGCAAAATTATTCTGAACATCAGAATATACTGCACTTTGTGAGTTTCTACATTTGGAAATGATCACTGTAAAAGTCAAACATCCTTATAGTAATAAACAGTTCTCAGGGAATAGTTGTCTTAATGAATATAATTCATAAATTCATCTTTCATAACTAGAAGAAAGTTACTAAGTCCATGTACTTGTTATCATTTGGAAGAAAAGATTTTTCTACAGTATTTTTAACCTGTCTGCTGAAAATTAATAGTTGATCCCAAATACACTGAGGATAGGGTCGTGTACATGTCACTTCTTATATATCATCTACAGCAGTGGTTAAATGCTGAATTGCATGTCAGTCACAACATATTGGTCAGGACTTCAGATCACTGGTTCTGTGTGCCCTTGGCAGCTACAGTAAACAAAATGTCACCAGGAAACCTGTGCTGCTTTGCAGTAAAGATTGTGAAAAAATCAGATATACAAACTGATTCAAGAGCTAAAGCAGTAATTTGTTATGTTAGTTGTTCTGGAACTATTTTGTTAGATGTGGTGCCAGTATGTGTTATTGACACTGTGCAGCTCACAATATAATCTAACTCCTTAAACCTTTCACACACACTTCCTGGAGTTTAAATTACATGCGAAAGAGAAAACATAAAACATGAGATTATTTTGTTCATTCTGTGAAAGTCTTTTTTTTTTTTTTTACTTTTAACTAACTTTTAGAATTATTAGAAAGCTTGAACTCGAGAAGTCTTCAGAGCAATAAAATGTCATAAACAGTTATGTTGCCAGTCATATAATGGCAATGCCATTCTCAAGATGTGAGAATTTTTTTATTATATCTACAAGTTAATCACTTCATTCATATTTATTTATCAATTTCTATGTTACACTGGTAGTCAGGACCAAAAAAACAGAAAATGTGAGCATTACAAGGAGAAGCTTACTTTATGGCATTATACAAACCAGATTTTAGTATTTCTTGATTCGCCAATTCAGATGTGACAATAAAATTGCATATTTTTGCTACATATTAACACAAATGCATACATATTCCCTGATAGTAAATTCTTAAACATCTTTGACAGCTTTGCAAATTGTCCCTCCTTTCTGAAAAGGTATGTTTTCTTCAAAAAGCTGCTTCATATCTTCAGCTGTAAGGACTGATACTTTAGAGCACTTGTCAAAATATATTTAGATGGAGTGCATTCTATCATCCTAATTGAAATACATGTCCAGTTAAGTCATTTTCCTGCACACAGATTTTTGGAAAATAGATTGAATTGCCAATATTATATCTACGTAAAATTATGTCCCTCTAGTTGCACATGTCTAAATATTAATCTTTTCCAAAGCTATGTGAAGTTAAACAGGACACTTTATCACATGACCACATTATCACAAATTAGATCTTGAAGATTTGGGCTGCTTTTATTTATATATTTATTTATTTATTCAGCTGGGAATTCATTATGAGTTAGATCATTTGGCATCAATGGAAAAGAAGGAATAGACCTTTCAAAGGGGAAAATCATATCATTAGGAACCATCAGTATGACAAAGTCTGTAATGCTGCTTTTCAATGTTATACACCGTGCCTTGACTGCTTTGTACTTAAATGCAGTGTATAGCTCTTAAAAACAGACAAAAATGTGATGAGCAGAAAAAGTGTGCACCTGGACCAAGGCACAGAGAAGATCATCTATCACTAGTACAGTCTTAACAGCTAAGAGACCCCTGTGCTGTCAGAGAACAATATACTGGTGCCTGTCCTAAAAAGCTTGCAGTTTAACATAAGATGAGAAACGACTTAAGGAACAGACACCATAAATGCAGCAGGCAGGTGTTTAAAGGGGTGGTAACATAAACCTGTTCAAGTGATAAAGGCGTCACTAGGAATGAAAACATTGAGGGATGTCTTAGAAGGAAAAGGAAGAGGATTGAGGTTTTTTTAAGAAACTGAATGTGTGGGTAGCAGCATGGACAAAGGCATAAGATCTCTTTATTTTTTCCTTCACTGACTCATGTGAAAATTCTTCTGTGTAACAAATTTTAGTTTTTTTTTCTTTTTTTTTTTTTTTTTTCTGTCTAAGAACAGGTAGGATATTTCTGGCCAGCAGATGAAACTCATTCCTGAAATAGCAATTTCAGTCCCACCAGGATAATTATGAAATTGAGAGCAGTTGGAGTGGGAGAGAACAGTCATTCAGGCAAGGTCTTGGACATAAAAGTGAAGGCAGGGTAGAGAAAGCAATCACAAATGATGTGGTAATTCAAGGCAAACTTTGCAGACGGAGGAAAGGTAGATGGCATGAATTTGAAAGGTTTAGAAAGGTATGTAGGAGTTTGGCAGCCAAAGTTCCAGAGGATCAGAGAATTTTTGAGGTTCTTGAAGGGATGTCACTAAGGATGTCTGAAGGTTGACAAGGCTACCCCTACAGGTCAGAGTAGAGTTAGCCTGAGCAGGATGTTGAGCATATTTTTCAGTTGTGTTTTGAGTATCTTTACAACATTTTGCTGGGCAACCTGTTCTATGATTTGACCATTCTTAAAGGAGAGCAAAGAAGTTTCTCTTGTGTTTCAGTCCAATGTCCTGTATTTCAGTTTCTGGTTGATGTGCCTTTTCCTGTCACTGAGCTGACATCATCAGGTATTTATTTATCTACACTGCTGGTTTATTTTTCAAGTGATGACCTCCAGGGTTTCAAGTCCTTCTTCACAAAGCTGCTTTCCAAATGCTTAGCCTCCAGCCCAGACTGATGTGTAGAGTTGTGGTTTCCCAGTTGCGGGACTTCTGTGCTTTCCTTCATTGAACTTCTGTTGAGCAATTTCTCCAGTCATTCCAGGTCCCTCTGAATGGCAACCCATTCATCTGGTGTATCAGGCCCTCCTCCCAGTTTTCGGTTATCAGTGAACTCACTGAAGGCGCACTCTGCCCCATTATCTGGGTCATAAATGAAGATTTTAAAAAATATTGGGCAATATTATCACTTACACAGTAAAAAAGTTCTTCCTCACATTCAGATGGAACTTCTTGTGTATCATGTTCTGTCCATTGCTTATTTTCCTACTGCTTGGCATCACCAAGAAGAGCCTGGTTCTATCCTTCTGGCACTCTCTCTTCAGATACACATGGACACCGATGAGGTCCCCTCTCAGTCATCTTTTCTCAAGGCTGAACAGGCCAAACTCTCTCAGCTGCTCCTCATAAGGGAGATGCTCCAGACCCTTAAATCATCTTTGCTGCCCTCCTCTGGACCCTCTCCATGAGCTCCATGTCCTTCTTGTACTGCGAGGCCCAGAACTGAACGCATCACTCCATATGTGGCTTCACCAGGGCTGAGTAGAAGGGCAGGATCACGTCTCTTGCTCCACTGGCAATGCTCTTCCTAATGTGCCCAGGACAGCATTGGCCTCCTTGGCCCCCAGGACACACTGTTGGCTCACAGACAGCTTTTTGTACACCAGCACCCCCAGGTCCATCTTCACAGAGCGGCTTTCCAGCAGGTCAGCCCCCAGCCTGTGCTGGTTCATGGGGTCATTTTTCCCCAGATGCAGGACTTGTATTTGGCTCTGTTAAATTTCAGAATGTTCTTCTCTTCCCATCTCTCTCACTTGTTGAAGTTCTTCTGAAAGGCTGCACAGTCCGCTGAGGTATTGGCTACACCTACCAGCTTTGTCATCAGTGATCTTGCTGGGGAGGCATCTGCCTCTTAATCCAACTAATTGATGAACAAGTTAAACGGTACTGGGGCCAGTATTGAACCTTGGGGAGCACCAGTAGTGACAGACCTCAAATAAGACCCTGTCCCACTGGTTTTATCCAGTTCTCAATCCACCCCACTGTCCACTCATCCAGTCCACTCCTCCTGAGTTTCTATATGAGGATGTTGTAGAGACAAGTGTTGGCAGCCTTGTTAAAGTCAAGGTAGACAATACCCACTGCTCTCCCCTCATTCACCCAGGTATTTGTTTCACTATAGAAGGCAGACAGGTTGGTCAAGCACGATTTACCTTCAGTGAATCCATACTGACCAGTCCTGATCAGTTTCTTGTCATCCATGTGGATAGAGATGGTTCCATCACTTTCCCATGGATTGAGGTGAGAGTGAGTGTCCAGTAGTTCCCCCTTCTTGCCCTTTTTGAAGACCAGGGTGACATTTGCTTTCGTCCAGCCTTCAGGCAACCCTCCTCTTCTCTGTGACCTTTCAAAGATTGTGAGCAGCCTAGCTATGGCGTCCGCCAGCTCTCTCAGCACTCCTGGATGCATCCTGCCAGGGCCCATGGGCTTGTGGATGTCATTTGTTTAAGTATTCTCTGATGAAAATCTCCTTTGACCAAGGAAAAGTCCTCCTTCCATAGCTCCTTTATCCTGGTTTCCTAGATCAGAGATTACTGATTTTGGTTTGTTTGTTTATAACACGAGTGAGCATGTCCTTATTAGACCATTGTGTCTCTTTCAGCTGTCTAGTAGGAGTCAAGGGACTCTTTCTTATTGGTAGGTACTGCTTTATTTATGAGTCAGAATTTCTGTCCTAAATTGTAGGAAAATTTTTCAAATACAAATGAAAACTTGCTTGTGTGAATATTTATAGATGGACAACTTATAATTGACTAGTGCAACTATTTGTATGAATATGTTTCTGCATGTTTGATTGCAATATTTGCCCTTCTCTGACCTGTTGTTTCTTCCAGTAGCATGCATTAGCACACCTTGTTTGTTTTCTTTTATCTCTTAATGTGTTACATTAGTTCCGTATACAGATATATCTGTGCAATTCCTGGTTCAGCTCCAGAACCTGTCATAGAAAGGAAGTCTCGTTTAAAAAATGAAAATAATTCCCTGCTTTCCTTTTATTTTCAATTTAATTTTATCTCCCTTACATTCAGCTCTTTATAATAAACATAAATTTTGGAGATGACTAGGGTTTCGTGTTTATGATGGTTTTCAAATATTAAGAATTACTGGATTATTTCTGGTATTGCTTGGTGTACCTACCCTATTTTATTATTATATTTATTATTTTTGCTCTTCAAGTTACTTCTTTAATCCTTTGTTCCTAATGCCAAACTACCTAACTTTTCCTTTCTTAATGAAAACTTAAAAAGATATGCTACTGTTTATAATATTAACATTATCTAATTATTTGCATTTTTAGGCAGCAGATTTGCTTGTAATCTTTTCTAACTAAAATAAATTCTATTTCTAACAATAATACTTATGTCAACTGTATTTAAAATTCAAAATAGTATTTAATACTATTCTAAATCTGCTGGTGTATGCAGAAACAATTTACTGTATGATCCCAGCATGCAATTTGCTTTTACAGCTTAGACTATGGGTACCCTTGTATGTGTAATTATTATATTAAGGATACTTAATCTAGGAATACAATTCAGTGCAGTCTGTTTGTTTAACTTAGCTGTTTTGTTTCTATATGCTTTATTTTATCATAAAACATGCTTTTGTTGGCAAGTGATTTCTTCAGATCGTTTCAACATTGCTTAGGGCACAGCAAAATTAAGAGGCTAACTCTGGGTTCAGGCTTGTGAGATACTGGATGTAAATCACTTTTCTTTGTAGGTCAATGTTACAGTACACATCAAAATAGAACAATAACTTTGAAGTTTGAATTTATAAGGGTTTTTGCATCATATTTACTTGTTTATCATATTTTTCATGGAACGTTCAAAAGTTGCATATGTGAAATTATAAAGGAGAAGCAATTGCTTAGTGATTAGCAGAACACAGATGAATTTCAAAGCAAGCTATAGATCTTTATGGATCACTTCTCTATCACCCAATTCCCAAAGCTGAACAGTTTCTTTTTAAATTTTATTTGAATGAAAAATCATTAAAAGAAGCTGTAGTCTGAAAGAGATGTTCTTATTTTTTAATTCTCTTGTCATTTACTTGGAAATTAGAAATTACTATTTCACAGCTATCGATTGTCTTTATCACGTGCCTGGAAAATTCAACCCAAACCAGCAAAATTTAACCATGCAATGCCATCTTTCACTTTAAATCAGCTATGATTTGACTTTTCCATACTTCAAACATCTTTAGCTAACTGCAGCACTAAATGTTATCAGCATTCCACAGACTGTTGTACCAATTTTGTATTAAAGCTTGATGGCAATTTAGAAGACAATAGCTTCTCTTTTGATCTCTGTGTAGAACTAGAGGTTTTTCTTTCTTTCAGAGTGTAGCTAAATGACAATATAAAAATTACAGTAATTTATGTGCGCCTAAATTGATCATGAATGTGAAATAAAATCCTTCTTTGCTTGCATCTACGTATGCTGAGAGCTTCATCATATGAACACCATGTGTTTTCTGTGGACCCAGCTGCTTTTGATTGCAATTGCCTTCACGGCAATTTCATGCTTGAATAATCCTGCATTTGGAAACTGCTGTCAGTCACAACATCTGTATCAGCCTATTGAATCCGTATCAAAGTCCAATACTGACAATGGTATTGTTCAGAGGTCTGAAAAGCCTTGTCTATTTAAATATTAAGTAGAGTCTTTTATTCTATCTAAGGGAAAAGTCAGCTTGACTGCTGTGTGCTCAAACTAGAAAACAATTGGAAATCTTGGGAGCAGTCTTCTGTTTGTTAGGTGTCTGTTTACAAGTTATTCATCAGTACTGCTGCAAATCAAGCACCATGGCACATATCTGCTGGATGACACATTCTGCATGCTGTGTTTTGGTGTTTTGTTGGGAAGAACATTGACACTATCTAGGAGGATGGGAAACGCCTCAGTTCTAGCCGTTGGGATTTCAAAAAAATCGTTGCAGTCGTAGATTTCCTTTCAAGTTTTTATTGCAAAGCATCAGGTTCAGAAGCCTGTTACTATTGAGTCTTTGTGTAGGGACTAATTTGAAATGGAGTAGAAACTTCTTGATCCAGTGCTCTCAGATAGGTGGTGAGTTTTTGCAGGTATGGAAGTTTCCAAATGAGAAGGGTCTGTTTTGAGGGCAACAAAAGGTAGGTCTTCATTCAGGTGATCCATCTTGTTTCACGCTGACATCGCTCTGGCTGGACATGACAAAATTAGGATGTAGTCGATTATCTGTTGAGGTCTGGATTTGTTTTGGGGAGATGTTTTTAATGCAAGAACAACCAAATCTCCAAAGATGCTTTAGTGCTTGCTTAGTTCATATTCTTTTGTGGTTCATGTCGTGTTCTTGCCATGCATAAATCAAGAAAACTGAAGAGTGTGGTTAAGGATATGAGTAAATATACTGTGCTAAATGTTGGAGCCATTGCCATAAGATCCACTCATAGGACCATTCAGAGGGATCTAAAGACAGCCATAGCTGTGAAAGTTCTATCAATAAATGTAGGGGAATCTGCTTTATCCGGTCACTGGCATTTCATTTGCCATTCACGTGACAAGAACTCAGCATAGCAGAAATCATTATTTCTAGAAAGAGATTATTCTATGTACATACAGTAGGTGTTTTCAGAAAAAGGCCAAAAGTGAGTAGTATTAAAATTTATTGCAAGAACAGGAAGAATATTTTAATTGTGCAACAGTTCTATTTATTCTGTCTTCCATCTGCTGTTGGACAACTTGCAATAATGTGTTTAAAATCTGTGCAGATCAGTTATTTCTTTCCTCAGCTAGAGAATTCTTTCAGGTGAAATTCCTCTCTACTGTGTCATTCTTTTGCTAAAATATACCTTCCACTCTGCCATATTAGTGGAGTTAGACATCATAAATATTTACTTTATATTTGGTACCAGTCAAACAAAGTAAATGTCTGACTGGACAAAAGACTTTCCATCTTCCTGCCCTTTTCCCCCTTATCCCTAAAGAAAAAAATGTTGTTTGTTTAATTAGTGGATATATGGCAAAATACAAAAATCCACCTAGCTTCTAGTTGTTTTAAAGTTTGCTACCACTGCATTTGCAGCTAATCTAAATAAGCTGAAAATTAGGCTAAACTTTAGTAAAGTACCTTCAGCACCAGCAAATACCAAGTCATCTTGAGACAAAGTATAGCTGTGACTGTAGTATCTCTTTGAGGAGGAAAGTAAACATGCAGTTTATTTTCCTGCATCTGAACTCTCAGATTCTTAGACAAATGTAGTTTTCCATACACTAAGTGGTTTACTTATAGGCTAAAGTTCAGGCAGGCCACCCCTATAACTTCAGAACAGTTATGTTCAGAGTCTCTTATTCTCGAGATCCATAAGGCTTTCAAACATTTTGAAGAATTATTCTGTTTCTCATTTCATCTTTATATATTCTGTACTCCACTGTGCTATGTCTAATAACAGTCTCAGTATTATAGCTCTTGTTTTATGGCATGTCCATAACTGAATTACAATTAAAGGACCTGGAAAAATTTGTGTAAATGGAAATTAAGAACTACAAAAGAGTATAATAGGAAAAAAATGGATACAAAAAATAATTATAGACTCATCAAAGGAAACAAAAAGGCACTTTAAAGAGTAACAGGACCAAGGAACTCTGTCTCATTTAATTTGAGAGGGGACAAAACCAATTTATTCATGTAAACTTAATGATGATGTTGATGTTTAAATTCTTTCTATACTAATGGTAATATTTAGAATATTTAACCAGAAGTACTAAATTAGACAACAGATCAGGAAAACTTGCATATGGTTTTAAAAGAAGCAGATAAAGGACATTCTGGACAAGCTGTTATGTTTTTCTGTTCATTGTAGACACTGTAGAAAATCCAGAGGACTAGAAGAAAGCTAATGTTATGTCAATATTCACAAAAGGTAAACAGGATGAATCAAGTACTTATAGGTCTGTCAGCCTGACACTAATCTCGTGAAAAATAAAGCAGCAGCTGGGAGGGAGCTAGAGTACTGAAGTAAATGAGATCAATTATATAATGACAATGAATATGAATTGAGGGAAAGTGTACTTTCCTACCTAAAATTATTTTTATGAGATTACAGATTTGATTGATAAAACGTAATGCGTGCTTTGTGTTTGCATGGCCCTAAGAAGTGCAGAAGTTAAAAATTTTCTAAGATACTGGAATGCTACAGAACAAATATGGAACACATTAAGTGGATTTAAGCCTGCTAATTATAGGCCTTGGAATGCAATCTTGAGATACAAATTGGTGTGAGAAACATTCCAGTGAAATCCTTTTGGATTAAAATCTTAACTATAATATAATCTTACATCATCTCTTACCTGCAAGCAATTATAAAGTCTTTACAAATGGCACAAAAACTAGAATTTTGAGTACTAAAGATGAGCTGTAGATTCAATGCTTTTAATACAGTAAAGAACCATAAGGAATTTATTGAAAACCTGGGGGGACTTAATGTAAAGATGAAGTTGACTTGGGAGAACATGGCTAAATATCTACTACACAGGAATCACTGGTGTATTGATGTTTCCAGACAGCCTTGTGGAATAAATACTTTTTTTGAGCATGATGGAGGGATGTAAAGATTTTGGTTTCTCTTATTACTGTAAATGAAATATATATATTTATTTTTTTCCCAAAGAATGGTATCAAATAGAATGGAAATTTGAGCATGAGCTAATACAATTACTTAAGAATGGTTGAATAGTGAAAGACCTAATGAGATAGATGCATTCAATTTGAGTATTTATCAAAGAGAATGTAAGAAATATTTTGATTACAAACTGTAAAACCTAGCATGAAGAAACTGATCTTACAGTAAAATAAACCCTATTATTTGGGAGATGTGACAGTATCCAGAGTTTGCAAGTGGGAAATAGTTACCCTTATTCCACAATCAAGGTAAAAACTTGTATAATTCTCTAAAGGATTCTAAGATATGAAAAATTTCACATGGAATTCTGGTATTCATTTGAATGAAGCTACTAGGTTTTACTCAGGAATCAATAATGAAAGTCCTCTGGAAAACATCCTGGTTTATGTTGTAGTAAACTGTGGACATAAGTATTTCAGGCTTCAAATGAAATTTTTTTTTTCCTTATTACACCCAGAAAAAAGGTTTTGCTGCTTAGAGGTCGTAGAGCTTGTATTATCTTCTATTGCATATTTGAGGCCTTCTGTAATGAAATCCTCCAAGTGGCAAATATTATGGTACTTAAATTGAAATACGAGACCAATTTATTTGACTTCAGTCAAACAACATACATTTTCAAACCTCAAGAACTGATTCTTGAAGTAAGTCTTGCTAAGGTCATACAGTTTTATCTTTCTGTGTTTTGTACAAGACCAGACAAAGGAATAGAGCTTGGTTAAGTAAAACCATAGAAAATCATAGTTGCTGGTGTCATTTTGTTTGAAAAATGGAGCAAAGCTTATTGTATCCTGTCTCAGTTTCCTTAATTATGTCTTAAAATTGACTCCAGATAATTGAAGATGTTTTATTTCACTGGAAGACTAATTTCTTTCTATTAATACGCCTACTTTAGTATCTTATTTTTCTGTCATTACTAGATTTTAATTGAGAACAAAAAATTGTGCTTTAATTCCCAATTTGTATACTTTCAGGCATTCTTACTACTTCTTTCAATCAGAATTTAGTACTGCTTCCACTTCCTTGTTCTATATCCTTGTTCCACCTCTGATTAGTTTTAAGACCTCTAATAAGCATTTTAGAAGATTCAGAAGGATTTACTTATTAATCCAGTAGATTTGCACTGATCAAAGCATAGGCAGTTGAGTAAACCATGTTTCCAGCTAAGTATTAGAGAGAAAGCAAATTTAAGAAATCAGACTTTTTTAATCATACTTTTCAAATTATCTCATTTCTGCTTGCAAATAACCATTTTCTTAAATTAGAGCACTCAAAAGAACTCTTTAGTTGGTTCACCTTATCAGAGGATTCCTGAGACTGCTGCCATGCACTTTTAATTCCTTCCTTTGCTATACTTGAATTTTTACTATTTCTGGTCCATTTTCTGCTCTGCTGATTTAATAACTGCAAGTTTCTAGCACTGTATTAGCAGATCCTTCTGAATGTTGCATCAACAGATTACCCATTATGGCTATTCAGTTGAATTTGCTTGAAGTAGTTGCCCTTAATAAAACCAAGACTTCCCAGCAGGAAAAGATGCCTTTTCTGCTTTTTTTCTGCTTTCACATATCAGAAAATATCAGCAGCTATTGATGACAATTCATAGGGAGCTTGAAATACGTGATAGATCTTGCCGAACAGTCTTGTTACAACTTTCCTGCATGTGCTTTGTGGCTGCTAATTCTTGTTATAACACCAGACACAGGGCAAGAGCAATGGCTTGGAGAAGGCTTAGTGCATTATCTGCCTCTCAGAGTATGGCTGGTGTGAGTGAATTTCAGCAGCATGATTAAATAGATTGGTTGTGGGGACACTTCTGGTGGTTGTGTGCATAGGAGAGGCAATGCTCACGGCCCGGGGAGCCCGGACAAAGCTTCTGCACAAATCAATAGCATGACTGGCAGGATCTCATCATGTCAATCAGCTCTTTCATTTCAAACTGCTAAGATTTGGGAACTTTTAATGATAACAATCAGCTTTGTTACTGCAAACTTATGACTGATGCTTCCCTCATGAACGTTCATATGCACTAATCTATGAGATCCATCTGCAACATGGATCCAGCACAAGTCAGGTAGATGTTTTTGTTTAAGTGTAGATAAATTCAGGCATGATACCTGGGTGGTCAGATACTTTTTTATGAAGATGAAGAGGGGAAATAAAAGGGCTTTCATTCTTGCTGCTTTTTGCTCACTGTACTTTGCCTGTCTTAGATGTTCGTTGTGTGCTGGGTCTTGTAGCTCCTGTTTCAAGTACCACCAGTGAGAGTGGTAACCACATTACTGCATGGAGAAGCTGAATTATACCCATGATGAAAAGAAGAACAGTATGGAAACTAGTGAAGTAGAAGTAAAGTTCATACTGACAAAACTGCTACCAGATTTGGGGGGCCATCCTCTACTTGTACAAGGGATCCACCAATTTTTCAATTTTTTTTCAGATATCTGAATGCCTTCTTGATTCAAAGTCAGGGACCCTATTTAAGGCTATGTGAAGTGTTTTAAAGGCAAACAGCCACCTACCTGAATATTCACACTACATAATTAGTTAATGTAGTCACTTAACTAGTGTGTTTGGGTAAATTTAAAGGAAGCTTACCCAGCCTTCTACTACAAATTTAAACCTTTAGTCATCACTCTTTTGTTGTTGATAATTTTTCAGTTTTAACATTTGTTTCACTGAGCAAAATTGGAGATTCTCATCCAGTTTTTCCTGTGCCAGGGGATTCTTCAAGCTGTCCACTGTGATGGCTGTTCACAAATGCCAAGTTGTTACTGTACTGCCTTTTAATTATTCGATTTTTTGTCTAGCTCCAAAACAAGGTCCCTGGTTGTCTTCTTTCACAACTGTGAAGCTTGCTACATGACTGTCATCCACTGTCATTTTGGTTTAAGCTTTTCACAATTCCTAGCTCACTTTAAACAAAGGAAGAAAATTGGAATTTTCCATTAGCCCACTCCTACTAATTGGCACTAACAGTGTGGTTGTCAACTGCTACATTTTTGTTGATCATTAATAGTCTTGAAGAACCATCTGTAACTGTAAATCTGTCTCATTGTTTTCTTCAGGTAACAGTCTTTATAGTACTTTAAAGAGATTTTTAAAAATGCAAACCTTAACTTTCCAGGATACTTCAAAGTAAACCTTTGAAATAAGAATACTCAGGGGAAAAAAAATCCAAGTGTTGTGGATACTAGTCTGATTCTTGCAGAGCTGGTCATTATATTTTGCATTATCTTCAGCCTCTGCCTGTATTACTTTAATTGAGTTTGTTACTGACTGCTGTTTATGAGAGGAAAGAAAAAAAAGGTAACCAACCAAGCAACTGTCAATCTCAACAAACAAACTCAAACAAACCCAACAGCCAAACCAGAAAGTTCGAAAGCACAGTTTCTCTTTTCCTGCACTTGCATGCAACTGTGCTACTTAGTGTTTTTCTCTTCATCATATGCTGTGGACAGGACACTGAACGAGTCACAATACCTGTCATTATGCAACTCATGAGATATACTGCCTGCATTTCTAGCCTGACATATTTGGGAGTTCATTTATCTTCCTTTAGCAGCGTGTCACCATGCTCTGAGCTGCAACTATTGCGTGCACATGTACTTTATGGTTGTCAGGGAGTGCTCCGTGCCTGAGCCCACCTTTTACCTACCCAGTCCTTCAGTACAACTTTCAAGAACATGCTTAACATTGTCAAGATCATTATTATATACTTAGGCAGCATCTGAATCAAGAGACAAGTTTTGACATCTTACCAGAGGAAAGAAGTTTTGTGGTACATGTGATGTGGGTGTCTTTTTGGGTTTCCTTGGTTTTTTGGGTTTTTTTAATTCTTGTTTACATTTGGTTTTTTAATATATTTCTGATTATGTGAACTGAGCCAAGACATTTATTTTTAGTATTCATAGTTAACCTAATATATTACTAACTGCTTCATCTCTTTGACTGAAGAATTCATTGTTGCTTTATTTTTATGGATTTTTTGAGGCATCTGACCTGAATATCTGAAGTACTTAAATGTAGTATTTGAAATATTTGCAATAAAGTTCATAAATTGACCCGAAGAAGCATTAGGAAACTGAAGTATTCATTTCACAGACAGCTGAAGAATTTCCTTAGTTTAATTTAACTTCAGTGTGATTATCACCCAGGAGGCTTCCAGAAGCTGAATTTGGTTTGAAGTTGTACAGTGTGGACAGGGAAAGAAGATGCATCTTTGTTGTACTGAACGGGTTAATTGGTGTTAGAATAATGAAACTAATGCCTCAAATTTTTCTTTCAGATATGAACAATTGTGCTTTTGTAAAAGAGCTGTTCTTCACCAACATATTGGGTGGGGTTTTTTTTACTTAGGAAAAAAAAATTCATATGAGAAATAACAACTATGATAACGAGGTTGGAACTAGAGGATCTTTAAGGTCCTTTCCAACCCGCCCATTCTATGATTCTATAAGTCAAATAAAATTTATTATTTGGAACATATCTTTACCCTAACTTAGCTATAGACTAGTGAAGAACAGTGTGATCTACAGAAGATTCCTCTTTTGGATCTCTTAGGAAATGAACAATTCTGATAAAGTAACAGAGGACTTCATTACAATGCAGTCATGTACAGTTTTTTGTTGTTTTCCCACTTCATTTATGGCAAAAGCTTGCCTGTCTTCTAGATCAGACATACTTTTGATGTCAAACACATAGTTTCCAGCTTTAAAAAAGAAGTGCTGAAACTCATCATAGTAGAATTATTGATCGACTATTAATCGAGCAGGTACCCCGAAGAAGTATCCTTAAAGCTTTAGTACTAAAATTTATTTAATCAAGAGTTTCTGAATGGAATGTGTTTTAAGTGCATCAAAATGTTTTGATTGCTATTGATAGAATTTTGCAAAAAGTCAGGGGGAGATTTAAAGAGAATTTCCCCAGTGCCCATTGTATAAATGTATATTTACCATTCATCACTGGTTATGAGTTGAATAAATAGAGAATTTCTGCGCTAACAGAACGGGTTATCCAATTTAAATTCAAATGAATTATGTTACTATCATACTGATTGACACTAGGATTATCAAAGTGGGAAAAAAACCCAGAAAGCTGGGACACTTTCACATATGCAAAAGTGGGAAGAAAACCTTGTGAGGGAGGAATTCCTGAAGTTCCAGTTATGAGTTAGGAGATTGCAACATTACCTGTTTGGTAGCTGTGTTGTTCAGAGCCCCAGAAACCACCAAAGAAATACTATGAAATACTTCAGGATTTAGCTAAAGTATGCTAACTACCTGTCTGGTATTTGTATTTCTCTTTTTTGTGAACCTCCCAACAAATTCAAGTCAAAAATGGATTTGGGGCACTTGTTCTGTGCCTCATCTTCTGCCAAACCACACGCATTTCTGTCTCCAAAGAGGAAGAGACTGCGGCCTCTTTAAGAAGGAGGATTTACCAGCCCTCAAAAATCCCAACAATGGCAACTTTTACACAAAGAAAATAACTAATGTAGCAGGATGTAGCAAAGAGAATTATCTGCTTTAAAATGGTGCCACAAAACATTCTTATTTTCCTCTATTCAGTCTCTATGTGTGAGTTTTCATGAGTGAAAACTCACACACAGTTTCCATGGTGCTTTTTCATGAGTTTTCATGGTGCTTTTCTGTGTACCATGAACATATTAGTTCTACAGCTGGTATACATTCTTCATTTCGAACATTGGACTATAGGTGGTCAAGCAGATTTATTGCTTCAAATAATTACCTGATTGATATCAGATATACTGATATCAGATATCAATATATCCATTGATATTAGAAATGAAAATATTTGCCCTGGATATTTGTTACAAAGATGCGTTGGGGTTTGTGTTTTTAGAAAGCAGAGTCTTAAACAGGGCCTCTTTTTGTAAATGAACATGGCAAATATTTATCTGGGCAATTCTGGCACCTCAGACTATTAAAATATATCATACTAAGGTCTTAGAATACAAGAAATTGAGAGTTGATTCTGGTGTTCTTGGTGACAATTTTTTGGCAATTCTGCCTGAGGACAAAGTAGACCCATAGCAATTGTAGCAAAAATGTCGTGGTAACACCGTTCTACAACAACCTGGACTTTAGTGTTTTGTTCTGAATGAATTAACAGATTTATGGAATTGAGCTATGATTAGGATATAATTTCTTATAAATGCTGAATTGTGGATTCTGCTGTGTTACATTAGGGTGCGGTAAATATTGATTTTTTGGTTTTGGTTTTTTTTTTTTTTTTTGAATAAGTATCTTTGCAGTAAGACCTTACAGACTAATATGATTATCTAACTAATATATGTTGCAATATTTGAATGTCATTTGTGGTAGTACGTTACATAGTTGCTGAAACTTGGGGGCTTATTTCTCCAGTCAAACCTTGTAACAATTGTGTAAAGCAGTAGAAAACCTGGCTGCCAGATTCATTCTACTTCATGCTAGTAAACAGTCATCTCCTAAGGAGGAAAAATTTGTTTACTCTAACATAAAATAGAGATTACATACATCCCCAAACCAAAACATCATAACAATTCTTGTATTTTAAAATTCCTGAAAGGACTGAATTGGTTCAGTTTTTCACATGGTCAAGCGCTCCAAGTTGAGCTTAGGAATGATTCTGGCTGATGTAGAGTTATCAAAACTTGCATCAGCAAAAAGGTTGCAAGAAGAGAGAAGAGGGTAAATTCAAATAAAAATCTTTGTATTCAAGTAACAGCAATTATAAGAACTTCTGCTTGTATTAATATTGTCTGAGCACATTATAAAGCATTTGTCATAGCTAATGCATTCCTGTCAAATCAAGCAATATTAGAAGAGGACTTTTATAATGAATATTAATACAAGAGACAGCCATAAGTGAAGTAAATTATAGAGGCATACAAATTTAGTATTAACTGGTACAGCAAATAGTCTTCCACTGTAAATCAATTTCTTTTTCTAATGTTAGTATAAAATTAGGCCACTTGGTAGTCATCTGAAAGTTGCTGAGCATTGATACGACTTTTCAAGTACTTTGCTTATGTGTCTAAGTAAATTAAAAGTCATATTCAGGAAAATGAGTTTGCAGCCTTTGCATTCATCAATTGTGCTGTTTCTGCTCTGTTCTCATATTCTATTCACATATCAGAACACCTCTCTGCTGTTCAGCCATCTATGACAATTCAGACAAGTTAAGGAATAACTACAAGAATTAACCCTCTACATCAGAAATAAGATGAATGAATCTAAATTTTTGCTGTCTTTTTTTATACAGGTTGTTAAAATGCCACGGTTTTTTGGGTTTTTTTGCTTTTAACTGTCATTGCAAAAAAATGCATCTGGATTTGTGCTAGGATTTTTTCCTTGATCAAAATTTTGATGTATGCTGTTTTGTATTATGAAGTGAAAGAAAGGCTTTGGCACATTATGTACATGACGCTGGGCTTCATAATTTTACCAATATATTGGTTTTGGTCTGAGTTTTTTTGGGAATTGGTTGGGTTGGGGGGGGAGGGTTTTTTTCTGGTTAGCATTAATTAGTGACTAACATTGAAATAGCACCCTTGAAGGAAAATTCTTTTCCAGGGAAGTTGTGGCTTTCTGTGTAGATATTACTTGGAACTTTTTTTCTCATTACCAAAATTTTAATAAGTACATAATAACAACAAAGACTGTTTCCAGTAAGGTATAAAGATGTTAAAATCTTATTTTCTACTGGTTTAAGTCAGAAAAAAATGTATTTTTCTTATTTGCTTTTGATAGGCAATGACAGTTGCACTTGTAGAGCTTTGAAAGGAATTACCACATGGCTTTTTTGTTGTTGTTATCATTGTCATAGTGCTTCAATGGCTAATGATTCATCTTCTATAATAAAAGCAAAAATTTGCAAATGTCTATTTAGAATAAATGTCATTAATTAGCTTTAAATGCGTGTATTATTTTGATTCTGTGTATGCCTGAATAGAAAGAAATCTGTAAACTGTTTTTCCAATGAGCAAGTATAGAGCAAAGGCACAATGGAATTTGATAATGTAATTCTGTCTAGTGACAGGTCTTAGACATTAAGTGTAGAAGTGTGGAATTTAGGGACCTAAGTCTGAACTTAACCATTTTTAAAGCTTTTGTTCATATTTATCTCTATTTCAGAGACTCCTCAGTTTTAGCTTTTAAGTTCATCACATTGACATACCAGAATAACCTTTTCCCTTTCTTGTGTTTCACAGAATTAAACAGTTAGGGATTCATCAGACCTCTTGTAATTGATGCTGATAATATGCTATTATATTGCACCTGATTTTTAGCTTTTAATGGATCCACATGTAACAGTCAAATAATCTTCTTGGAAATAAGTTAATTACTGTTTATGACTATGCAACTGTTTCAATTTATCTAAAATTACAATCCCAGTATGATTTTCAAGTTACTTACTTTTCAAAATTACCTTAGTCCATATAACATTACCTTTCAAATATGAAATATATATTCAAAAATTGAGCAAATCTTGAAAATATGATGGTTTTACAGCAAGCTGCTTGCATTTTTCAATTCTTCATCAGTAGATAGATCTTCCATAATCAGAGACACAAAAATGGTTCTTCATTTACAAAATAGAAGTGAATTGAGGAAGCCATAACATGGTTTACATTTTTCTTGAAGCTGTGGTCAGTATGGAAATAGCAGTACCTGAAGAGAATTATTGATAAGAATAACTTGTTAATTTCATAATATCTATTGTAAGTAAGCTGAAAACATTCATTAAAAATATTCTATTCCTGTAGGAATTCTGGTTGATTTCAGTGAAGTCAGATTTTCATGTTTCTTACTGTGTTTTATTCAGATTTCTAGATTTTTAAATTTTAAAGGGAATTTAATAAAAGAATTTTAATTCAGCCTTCAAGGTATGTAGCTGTGATTGTTGAAAATGTTACTTTAGAATAATTTTCAAAAGGCTTTTATAGAAGTTTTGTAGAAAAGGGAGAATAGATATGTCAAGATTTTAACAGTGTAGGTGTATGTCTGTTGTTTTTCTTACTGTTCTGAGGAATACTAAGCAAAAAAGTTTTGAAAAAGAAGTTTAGAATTTTCTAGATAAGGTACTAGTTTTTCTCAACTTTTTATTATCTAACACTATTGAAGAGTAAAATTATTGTTTACAGAAAATTCATGAGCTTCACTAGCAATGCAAGAAATTATCATCAGATCTTTTGGATGTTTTTGAAGTATATTGCATATACTGTATTTTTCCTGAGAAGAAAATAATTTCTATTAAGGTGCTCCTTGCCCTGCATATCTGCAAGTACTCAGTGAATTTTCACTGAAAGTGATTTCACTAGTCCTTTAAATCGTAAGAGTTCATGTTATTTGTGTCCAAACTGAGCTTATGGTTTGAGAGAGAGATACGCTTGTATTTATAATCTTCCGAAATAATAATTATATAAATGGGATTTTATGCTTCAAGGTGGGAGGAGGAAGGAAGGGCAAACAATGACCCAGTGACAAGGGTTTACATCTTGATACCTAAGGTCCATTGCAATTTACATATTTAATGTTCCATTCAATCCATGTAACAATTCAATTCCCTACTTTTCAAAAAAAATATGATGGAGGAAAAAAAAATTAACACACAAATAAGTCACGTAAATCTTTTACTTGGGTTTGAATTCATCTCACCCAAGATGAGACTATTTGAATTTCTTTCATGGGAAAAATTTGTGTAGTCAGTTGAATAGCATCATCTCTTCTAGAGAGTGTTTGATCTCATTATAATATAATTCCCCAAAGGAGTTCACATAAATCTGCTATCTCCTTCCAGCTCCTAAGGAAGAATATTCAGGTGTAGGCATTTGGTGGTGGACAAGGTATTCATGGACAACATATCTAGTTGTGGCTTTTGTTGTTTTGGGTTTTTGTTGGGGGGGTTGGGAGTTTTTTGGTTGGTTGTTTTTGTTTGTGTTTTTTGTCTTTTATTTTTCAACTTCAATGAACATTGATGACATTGAAACAGTCTTGTCTGTTAGTTTAAATAAACCCTACACTATTACTGCAGCTTTAATAACCACACTAGTTTAGTCTTAGATATGAATGAGAACCAAAATTGAGCTTCTGTCTTTGGGATTTCTGCCTCTTTTTTATTCCTGAAACACATAATTCATTTCAGATGCCTACACCCTCTACCTTCCGCTAGCTGTGGTGGTGGAAGCATGCTGCTTTTGGAGTGGCCACCAAGACACCAGGTTCAGGGGCTGCTATCCCTCTCATGCTTCACAGCTGTTACAGGCTATTTTCAGCTTATTACATAGTATATTTTACCCTAAAATGGTTTCCAAGCACGGTTTATTAACCCTGGGTGGGCTAATGTTTGCCTTAAGTGAATCACCAAGCAAGTTAGTCCTTACCTGACCTCTGTTTCTTTCAGACTAGAAATAGTAAAAGTAATATAATGGTTATGTTTTAATAGTGCATTTCCCATCTGCACTCTCAGTGCTTCAGAGAGACCAATTTAAAGCATCTGTTTCCCTCCCAAGCTCCTCGTATACATATGCAACCTTTTCATCTATTATCTTTAGCTTGACATAAGAAGTACAGGGAGCTCTCAACTAAGCCAAAAGCAACAGCTTTTCTTACAGACTCTGTAGAAGAGTAATCTTCGAATAGCTGCAGGAACTTTCTGAAACATATTCATAATGTTCCTGTTTACCATTTGGTGACTTAAAATGTTAAAAGCAGAAAGCTATTATTTTGTATTTGCTAAGAACTTTAACTGCTTAGGGCCAAGAAGTTGTTTATCATTTTACTATACTTCTTTTTACAAGGAAAAAATATCACGGAAAAGTGAGAGAAAAGCATGTAGGTAGAATGTACAGTTTGGTTTTAAGTCCCTGTATCTAGTTTGTCTCTTTGAGTGTGGGCATACACAAATAAAGGCGCCAATTCCTTGAGAACTCTTATAAACTTAGTTGACTTCATGAAAACTTATTTGTGCATTAGTTAGACTTACTCCCATGTTACGGAAATGTTTATGGACGCTGTCACTCTTCACTGCATAATTTTATTGATTATAGGGGGAAACAAAGAGGTTACTGTAAAATAGTTTTCAGTAAGAGAAAATAATTTTTTACTGTGAAATATATAAATTAGGATTTCTGAACCCAATCTCCTTTCTCCTCCTCCCCAATTTTTTTTCTTTTGGAGTGATTCCATGGGAACTATTAACAATTCTGTATTAAAGATATTCCCTTCAGTTCTTGGTCATTCTAATATACACTTATTTTTTTGTATTGTTGATATTGATTTTAATTTTCTTAAGGTGTGGAATTTTTTTAGTTTGGTTTGGGTTCAGAAATTATTGATTTACTTCAGTGAAAATGGAATTATTCTGAGCAAAATGCTCTCAGGGAAATGAAAGTGAATTTCATTCATGAGCGTTGCTTCCTTACAAACAGCAACAAAGTGAGAAACCTCTATTGACTTCTGTCTTCCTCTTGTCATAAAATAAGTTAGTCCACTTTGATCCAAGATCTAGGACTTTTGCTGTTATAAGTGTATTCATCAGTGCTGTCCAAGTTACTGCTTACAGCTTTGACATTAATTGAATCAGTTTGCTGTTGTTTCTGACTATTATCGGTGTATTCTTAACCAACATGTTTATTTTTCTCTGTATGTTTTTAAGACCATAAGCTGTTCCATGTTTCACCAAAGGCATTCCAGAATCAATGGTACTCCATTTAAATATTCTTCTGTAATCCAATACAGCAAACAAAGCTATTTTAGAAAATATTAAGAGAAATCAAAAAACTAAATGGAAAATTATGAAAGGTCCTTAAAAAATTAAAATTTTGATGCAGTGCTTAATTTCCATTGTATTGACATAAAACTATTTTCCATAAGGTAGTTGCTGAGATGTCATATTTACATTTTATCCAGAGCAAACTGCAGTGTCTCACACCATCCTTCCTGCCAGCTCCCATCAAGTACTGAGATGTCCATAGGTCAGTACTGCAAATTATCAGTTTATCTAAGAGATTCAACAAGCTTAAGTTGTGTGGGCTAAGAAAAACAACAAACTATTGTTTGTTGACGTATGTGTGAAACTAATACTGGTTTCTGCCCCATTTCTGTCTCTTTTGCTCCTTTTGCAAAGAAATGTTTTGGCCATTATTTCTTCAGCTAAAAAATGTCAGCTTCTGAATATCTCTTCACCTAAATTCAGAAATCATCCCGTGATAGTGTGCTCAGATATAAGAAGGCTGCCATTAATACTATCCAGATACAGAATTTATATGCACAGTAAGTGTAAAGGAAGAAAGAAAATGAAACAAATATAGAAATCGGGATTTATCCATTTCACCTCTCACCTATCTGAAGACACTCAGAAATGGAAATGTTGACATTTTAACAAATATGTTTTTTACTCCAATATTCTTATTATGGAGTCCTCTAAAGGAAAGAAAAATATCTACTATTGATGGGTAGCTTTTTTCAGTTTGTTTTTCTCCTCAAGCTGCATTAACACGATATCATTTTCATTCAATTTGAAATTTATTTCATCTAACTGTGTATATTGGCTTTAACATTCTAAACTATTAGTGCTCATTCAAAGAATAGCACAATTTAAAATGTCATCAGTAATGGCTGGTTATGACATTCATAATGATATCTTCCTAAAATGGCAAAAAAATGACTTGACAAGTTGAATGCATTCTCTCTGTGCATTTGCATTTGGTAAATATAGAAGTTAGAATATGGTCAAGTAATGATTCAGCTTCGATCTCCTAGACAAAGGAGAAAGACTATTCCTAGCAAGTGCTAATTGATTATTCTTCTCTCTCTATGACTTTCATGCTGAAAGTTCCCTGGCAGATTATGTAAATATTGCTAAGGATAAGTTATTTCCAGAACCATTCTACCAGGACTAAGGAGTCTGAGGGGAAAATAAGCCCAATAAAATGTAGATTTTCGGCCATGGGTGGAAAATTCTTCTAACATTAATTAAATCTCTTGATGTTTAAACATCTATGGTGAAAAAGGCATGAACAGAGCTAACAGCGATTCTTGGTAGGTCTCTAGACCATTTAGATGATTATGCATTAAAGATCAATAGAGAGTATGAAAATATGCATTTTGTAAAGAGGTTATCCAGTTCTAATGACCCACCATCTAGAGAGGAAAAAAAACCACAAAACCACAAACCAAACAAACCCAAAGCAGCTGTACTAGGAGTAGTTTTTTGCCAAAGGGTTATTATCGGGAGCATGGTAAAAGATATTAAACATCCAAATGAAATTTGTGGTTTCACATCTCCTAAGCATCTCACTTGATGCTCTCTGTCCAAAGTGAGAATGAGATTCTTTAAAAAAAGAAAAAAGTAAAGAAAAATAAAAAAAGAAGTTATTTTTCTCTTTGACTAAATATTCATGTGGAGGACCTATAAAATCTGCTTTTCTCCTTAGAACCAGAAGCATAAATCACTGCATTCTGAATTTAAATCTGCACAAAAATATAGAAATTCTTGAACAGAGGTGCACCTAGTCAGATTAAATTTTAGATTTTGTCTCTTTTGTTAATAACTGTCTCTAGAAGTCAGAATTCTGGGCCACATTTTTCACTATATTTGTTGATACTATGATCACTACTATCTCCTAAGATAGTTGGTTTTAAAGTGAATATTTTTTTCTCTAGGACATGAGGGACACCAGTCATTGTTGAATGTTTTTTAGTGAACACTGCAGGTTTAGGAGTTATTGACAGCATGTCATCTCCAACCGACAAGTCACTGGAGAGCAAAGGTCCTAAAAGTGTAAGAATCTGATGTCCTTTTCTATTCTCTGTCAAGTAATTTGAGTTAGTGTTAATTTGTCTATATACCACACATGGTGTAGATCCCAAAGAGCGAGTCAACAGTAATTATTAGTAATTATTTGTGAAAGAGAGAAATCATTAAAAAGGAGTAGTATGGATTCTTCTTATTTATCAGCATAGGAAGGAAGTGATCCAGCAATAAAAGGGACACATTCAGGACCATGTTTCAGTCCTCTGTCTGAGCAGCAGTAGTTCTGGGGTACAGACAGAACTCAAAGAGTGCTCAGACCTTCCTGATCTTCCACTGTCTCTTTTCCCTCTGTATGAGCACCTGATGTTGCTTATGGTTTCATATGCATCATGGTAGCATTATTAGCTATCGCTAGACTGTTGAAAATCCCGTTTGGAGAAGGATGCTAATGTTGATGGCTAACTGTGGATCCATTTGTCTTAGTTATCACACTTTTAAAAAGGATCAGTGAACACTACCTCTCCCTCCTCCTTTTAAAGGTGGTTTTGGTCAGAGGTGTCAAAGAAAGGCTACAGGAAACATTTCTATCAGAGTATTTTTCCATTGTGCTCTCATGCACCTTTGCTGCACCATATCCCCCTTTTGCATTGTCTGCTGCAGCTCTTACTGCTGTCATGCCCTATTCTTGTCAGTCTTGTCAACTTGTCAGTCAGAGAAAGATCTCTTCAGAGTGCAACACAGTATTAACTCTGCACACTTAAAAATAAAATTTTAGAAAGCCAAGTAGAGAAAGTATAAAAATTATTTATTAGTCATAAATTAAAATCCAGTACAGTTTTCTATAAGCCTCTAGAAACCTATATCCAGATGCAAAAATAGAGTTATATCTTTTAATTTAATTTTATTTGTTGTATGGTGTGTTGCCAGATTTGAAATTCCTGGTTTCATATTTATGTTTCCAAGAAAATCAATAGAAGAATGAAATTATCCACATTTATAGTTATGAAGAAGAAAATAATTGTACCAATGCAAGATGAATAATTAGTTAATATTATATTTCCTTTTTGATAAATAATTTCTAGGATTTTGTGATTTACCCTGTGTTTTCATGAAAAAAATTGTGTTTTCATGAAAAAACAGGTACATCTTTCAGCCTAACAATTAGGCAATGTTTGTCATTCATGATTTTTCAACAATAAGGATTAAACTAAACAAATAATCAAAATGAAGCTTGTATCATTTATTCTAATAAGCATTGCTAGTGTCTTGCACAATAGCCTTTAAAAGTATCAGAATTTCCATTCCCCAGATGAAGTAGGCCTATTTAAGTTTCAAATGTCATTGTCACAAAAATTAAACTCCATACCAGCTTTGAAGACTAATCTCCAGTCAGTTCTGTGTTCTTCTGCCTTTGTAAGTACAAAATTACATAATTGGTTATACTTCGTAAAAAACCCCAACAAACTAAACAGCAAAAAAACACCAACTTTTTTTCTGAGCCTTCAAATTGGTTGATTGGGCTCATTGAATCTGTTTGCCCAAATGTTAGGTCACTTATAGAGTTTAAAATAATTTTTAGCAGCATGAGGAAACCTGCTCTAGAAATATGGTTGTTAGCTTAGTTGTGCACCAAAATAATAACTTTTTGATTTGCACCATGATGTAACATGGAAACAGAACAAGTCGTTATGGCCAACCTTATAAATCAAAGAAAGACTTCCTTAAAAAAAAGAAAAAATATGTCAGGCCAATTATGTCAGGCCTTCAATACAGAGGAATTAATTTTGAAGAATCGTTTTGATTATGAAGCTTTAGTGGGAAAATCTTCAAACAGGTCATTGTGAAAGAGTGGAGCAGTAGATTTAGAAGAGTGAGGATATGCACTAACGGGCATATCCTGCCAAACACAGATGAGTAATATCTGCATGTGACAGTAAACAATCAAGGAATCAACCCCGTATTGGACATGAGTGAAGATAAAAAAGCAAACAGAACGCTGTTAGTGCTAAAGAGGAGGATAGTGTGCAGTGCAGGAAAAATTATTTTAATGCTCTAAGGGGCTTTTAAGTTTGTGTTTGGACAGCTGTATGCAATTTTGAGCACATGTATAATTGGAGGCCTTTAAAAGACAGAGAGATTTAAAAGGTTCAGAAAAAGCCAAACTCGACTGACTCATGTTTAGACGAGTCACATATGCAGAAAGCCTGGCAGAACTAAGACTAAACTAAGAAAGCTGTTTAGGCAAAGTTATTTTTCATATTTCTAAGGTGCTGTAGGTGGTGAGAATAAAGGCACTCCAAATCTTGTGACAGAGTTGTGGTAAAAGGGCTAGATACCAAATTATGAGTGTTAAAATGTAATGCCTGGTCATCTAGTACCATCAGAATATTGTAAGCAGTGGTAAATATGGCTTGATTTGTTTCCTAAGTTACTTCATGCAGAGTATTTCAACTAAAAATATGCATTCATTATTTTCATTTTTGTTCTAAACAGTCTGAAAAAAACCCTGATTTGTAAAAATCCACAGAAAATGTGCAACTTTTTGTATATATGCATTTGTGCATAGATATCATTTATGCTTTCCATAAAAAGCTAAAGACTGCTTCAGATGATCATTGTTTTTCAATGGGTTAAACATGGACTGGTCACACAGTCAGACAGAGTAACCATTGTGAGAAGCTTATAGAAAATACAATCTGCATTGCTAATTTATGCAGGTACAGCTGTATATTAAACAGATGTGAGTGGGAGATGGTGTTGAGTTGATGTAGCTAATTTCCTTCAGGAAACATGGATGGGGTCTAGGGACCTATGGTGCTACCCTCAGAGGGACTGTGGGGTGGAGGCCTCGTACCAGTTTGGGCTGAGGTGTTGGGGGGTGTGAAGCTTGCTCTGAGCATGTACCTCTGAACAGATTCTCAGACTGAGTATTTTGGGATGGGAATGGATAGTAGGCAACTCCAGCTTGGATGTGCAATACCAGAACCTCCTTTACCTAAATTGTTTTAGCAATCAAATTCAAGTGTGTCAGAAAAAGCTATGATTTCTGTCTTGTGCTTGCTTTCATGCCCAAACTGCAGCTGAATTTTTTTTTCAGTGGTCAGACCCATTAATGTGTCGTTTTATACTCCATATTCTCACCATTTCCACAGAACCAACCATGGTGTAAAATCAGGGAATGCAAATGGAGCCAGGAACTCAAGGAGCAAATCTGTTCTGGAATGAGAAGAGGTGGACTCCCAGAAACTCCATTATTGTTCAGTCTTCACAATCCAATAAAAATTTACTGAATTGATGGAAAATGCCTTTACATTAGGTTGCAGTGGAATATAATAGCCGAAGCTGAAATAAGATGTAAGGGAATAAGCAGTAAATGTAGGGAATATTTCTTTCATTGTTGGTTAGTTTTTAGTCAGTATTTTGACATGCAAAGAGATTTTTCCCATTCCAGAGAGTGTAGTTCTTGTTTCTGTTAGCTGACAGTACTCACCTTTTCTTACTCCTTTCAAGTTCTCTATTGCTCCCTATGCATCCTGGCATTATAACATTCTGCCAAGGCTTCATTTCTCATTGGGATTAAACTGGTTTAAAATCCATGTTGCTTCTGGAGGCTGTCCTCCTTAATAGAATTTTGTTGCCTTGCTGATGGTGTCACATAGGATTACTTGCTCCATTTTCTCTCTGTGATCCTAAATGAAAATACTGTGTTAAAGACTAAAACAATTTTTGTCTGGCTTATTGGAGTTTTTTATTTCATTCGAGCAATGTTTTTAAATATTCATGCAGGCAAATATTTTTCTTCATAGAACTAGTTGTACTACATGGAGCCGAGTTAAAAATGGAGGGGCTAGACCTAAGACTTGTTTGAAAGAGCTTTAAAAAGTACGTCTGATGTGTTAAAAACTATAGTCTAACAATTTAGCTAGTTTTGAAGCAAAAGCTCTCTCTTCTTTTGGACAGCTTTGAACATAAACCAGCTTCTAGGCAAATTATCTCCACTCTAAAATGTTGATGGTTATAGATTTTTTGTTTAGTTTTTATTTGGTCTTTTTATTTGGTCTGGCTTTCAAGCTGAAAGTGTCAGCTAGTGCTGAAGACAGAACACCAACCTAGGTGGACTGCAGGCTGCTTTAAAGTGGTATGAAATTCGTGTTTATGCCACAGTAGTGATGCAAGGGTGTTTGTTTGAAAGCATTATTGCTTGACTTTCCTGCATTTTAGACTGGGTATTTCTGTGGCGAAATTGCATTATTTCACATTTGAAAGAATGGAATTAGATAAGTCTGGCTGTGGTTCTTTGGGGTTTATTTTGGCAAACTATTGCTCTTTGGAGATCTGAAGAAGTTTAAATGGTATTTACAGATCTGGGTGAGACAGACAAGCAGACAGAGAAAGGAATGAGGTGATCAAAAGTGCAGGAAAAATGTCTGATTTTGAAATTTATTAGAGAGGCTCTGTTCATATAATGATCTTTATCTTGTCTGGAAAACCAACAAAATGCTTAAATTACAGGACTATTCTTCCACTGCAAACTTTGTTGTGATTAACTTGCAAGTTTTCTCAGAATCCTTTTCCTGTTTATTTCAGAGTCACTATATTTATTGCTTATTATGAGGGTCATATGAGCCATGGGATTTTTAATTTCAAAATTTATCTAATTGGAATGTGTTGAACAGCTCGGCTCTTAGTTCCTGAATTCCAGGAAAAGTGTTTGGAAACTCAGTCTTACACTGCAATCAAAGTATTAAAAAGTCCATTTTTATTTCTGTTCTTATTGCATGACTTCCTCATCAACTTTGGACTCTTGCACATTTGTATGCTTGAGTCTACATCTCTTAATATCTACTGGGCAAATGTAATTTACTGTTTCCTCTTATTTTATAAGCATTTTTCTGAGTTTCTTCTGACACTTCAAGTAAATGCCTAAATTAAAGAGGAATCATTAGCTATCTGTGATGAAGCTGATGTTTCCCAGTGTAAAGTTTTGCTAAGCACATAATTTTATACAAGTTTTAATCAGAAACTAAAAATCTGTGAACTAACCAGACTCAAGGAAGACACAATTATCCATCAGAAAGTGACTTTGCTGTACTTGTTTAGTGCTTTCAGAACAATTCAATTATACTAAGTTTGGGGGGAAATAAATATGTTTCAGCTACACAGTAGTTTTTAACCACAGTGCTCTAATACGCATATTAATAAGAAGTTGCCAGCAGTGAAGCAATCGTATAAGTGTCTCCAAAACCCCAATGATTTAGCAGTCAAAAAATATTTAAACTGTCATTTTTGTAGGACGATTATGATAAGAAAATAAGGGATAGCTTTGAAGAATTATAAATGAGAAGTTGTGGGTATCAAGGACAAGAAGAGAATGAAAATTTAATTAATATTTAGGAGTCTTTCATTAGACCTCTCTCTTTTCAAACAGGATGTGTTGGGGAGTATTGTCTCTTCTCCATTTAAAAAAATGCACTAAGAAATTACTGCTGCATGACAGATCTGCTACCTGCTGTAAGCATTTATACATTTCTTATGGACAACATCCAAAAAAAGATTAATTTTTATGTTAATAGCCAAATTTTTTAAACTACCAAAGGACTCGTTTGCTGTAGCAAGCTAACTCCTAACTAGTTCAGCCAGCAAACACCAGAAAAATGGAAATTCTATAGGGATTTGTCAAGAAAAGGTTTGTATGCTCACCACTTTTCTCTCTCCCTCTTTGAACTACATCAATATTGACATTACCTTTCATTTGCCCAGTTTGGATAAAGAGCAAATTTCACATACATAAAGTAAATCTTTAACCATGTGTAAAATGAAGGAGCAGCATATATCTCAGCTGTTCTAATTTTGTAGGCAATAGGGCTGTTTGCCAGTATAGCTGACCAGTATGCATCCAGCAGATTAGAATGCATTAAAATATGCCTTTCCCAGAGATGTCTGAAGGCTATCTCAACTTAGACTAGGTTTTTTGGCTGTGTGAAAGAAATAATATAATAGATGTGATTTTGACAAAATGATAGGTGACTGCACAGTGAAAAGTTCATGGGAATTAATGCCAAGTCTTCTATAAAATCATCTTATAACAGAAATGAGGTAAAACATTTGTTCAGTGTGCTTCTCTTATTATTTCAGGCTCTCAAAAGTGCTGATACAGGATATAATTATCTATATACAGGTGTACAGAGAATAATTCTTATTTTATTACAATTTGGTTTTATTTTAATTCAGTTGTATACATGTAATATGCTCAGTGTGATCCTACCTTGCAGCAAAATAAAATAAATATTTGAATATTATTATTTCTATTAAAAATGCATACTTTTTAACCTTCTTATTATCTATTTGTATTGTTATTTCTCATCTCAGACTCCAAACATTTAATGATCTCATGAAAAAAGTCATGGAACCTAAATTCCAGATTGATCCTCCAGATGCAATACACCTCCCCCTGGGAATATGAGATAACCAGGATTAGAAAATCTTTCAGCCAACACAGGTTACTTCAGAAAGTTTAAAATATAGTTTGGATTTGACATGCTTGTTGAGACAGCCTCAATTTAGTCTAGGGAAAGATATTGTAGTCTTTTTACACTGAAGAGATGGTACTTTGTTTTAAAATGACAGGAACAATCCTGCAGTATTATTTATATTATAAGAACAGGTATACTACGGACAGGTGATGAAAACAAATACTCCATTCCACAGGCTTCAGTTAAAAACTGTCAGACTTTTCAGAAATGTATTTTTAATAAGAAATTACCTTGATTAATGGAGACCTTTTTTGCATCAGTTTATATTGGTTTATATTTCCGTCACTTGTATTTGCATGTAAAACATATATATATATGTGTGTGTGTGTGTGTGTATATATGTGTGTGTGTATATATATAAACCATCTTACATTCTGAGTTTCAGCTTCCTTGTCATGACTGATTGCTGGAAAGTGCAATGTTCAATCAAACACTTCCAGGCTGAGAATATGGCTACGTTATGTAGGCCAGATTAACATTTTGATTCCTATATCTACCATCAAAAACCTGGGTACAGCAAGGCAGATTGTAACACATATGTAGGAGTTAAATCTATTTTTTATTTTAAACTGAGCCAATTTGGTGTTTAAGACCAAATCTTGCAGTTTAGTGTAATATCTGACCACTCTGTCAAAAGTGCACTGGCTTTATTAACGTCTTTGAATCTCCGAGTGTGATTGAAATACCCATGTGTGGATAACATGGGCAAAGTAACATCACACACAGTGCTGAGTCTAGACAAGAGTCTAAATGACATTTTAATGTCAGTTAGCTTGGTCACTTCACACAAGCAGGAATGCAGATAGAAATGAAATGTTCTTAGATGCTTCTGAAGTTAGAATCATTTTGCTAGGAGATGAAAGTAACAGGTAAATCTTTCTGGTATAAAAGAAAAGGTGCTATCCTTGTCAAACCCCATTGTCTGCAGTAAAAGCATGCACTCCAAGCATATATTAGGCATGTTCTTTATTAGTAGTGTGCCCTAAATCTCGTTAGTGCTGATTAGTTTATGCTCTCTTGTCCAGATGTTTGTAAGACCATAATGAACCTCAAAGTATGATTTACGTAAATGTATTGGACTGAAAATACTGCTTTTCACAGGACTTTAGAATAAATTCATTAAGAAGTGAGTCAACATGTGCAAGTCATTATTTACAGGGCTCTCGAGCAACCTATGAAATCCCTTCACAGGATTTGTAGAAGCGTGGTCATTGTCTTAAGACTTGCAGTCTACAGAGAAGAATTTGACATCTGTTATCCATTAAAGTGGAAGTGGAGAGGGCATCTGGAGCTCCATGCATGATAAGGAGTAAAGATTTCAGTTGAACAACACTCTTAAAAAGGATACTGGAATATCAGCTTCCAAGGGGCAGGAACAAACCCCTAAACCAAACCCAGCTTTACATTAATAGCAAGACTTGCTTGAAAATTTCCTGTGCATTTTTTCTTTCTTTCTACTTTTTTTTTTAAAGGTTTAGTGACATCTACCTGTAAGTGTGACAAAAAAACATACAATGAGACAAGAAAAAATTATGAAAGATCATGTGCAATAAAGAGTCCTATCTTAGTAAATTTTAACTGGAATTTTTTGGGGGTGGTCTAGTCACTTTAGGATAGCTCTTAATCTTTCCTTTTACAAGATAAACATAATTTATTTGCTAAATTAAAAGACTTCCTAAATATCCTTATCAGAATGATACTATGGGTCTTACTCAAATGTATATCCTTTGCCGTCACTAAAATACTATTGCAGTGTATTGATAATCCTTGCTTTGCTGAATTCCCTGTACTCCTTTTACTTAAGTAGATTTGATTTTCACCTAATTTCAAAATGGACTAGTTTAAATAATGGCATAGGCATTTCTCTAGATTCACAAATTCTATATGAATTAGGAAATTAATGAAATTTGTCAGCAGCTTTCACTTCTTAAAACAACTGGGAATTGTAATTATGTGCATAATTTCATCTTTGCAGATTTCTGCAATTAAGATGCTATTTAAATATTTTGGATCTCACTCCAAAATGTTTAATTTTTTTTCTTTAACTCATCGGGGGTAAAATTCTCTATTTTGCTGCATTAAATCCGTGTCAATAAGTCCACTAGGTTGCTTCTCGGGTAACAAAGGAGTAAGTTTTTTCATTTTTCTAAACAAAGTAAAATCAATGCTTGAGAGAAGAGCTGGTGATTAAGCCAAATTTGCTACCTAGATAGAATAATTGATGTATTCAGTAAGGAAGAAGTACAGTCTAAAGGAAAATTGTTTCAGATGGTTGCTACCATCAGAGAACTGTTTTTTTAATGGCCCATTAATGACTGATTTTCATTTGAGCTTCAGACACCTGAGAAATGTATTTATAGACCATTAAACCGTTTGTGAGCGTTTTTTTTAACTGTGAGAGATTAATTTCAAATTCCCATTACAACATTTGTTATTTTGCAGAAAATGTTTTGCTCATTTATTGCTTGAAGCACCTACTATTTTGTCTTTATAAGTCATTTAAATTATCAGCTGAGAGCTTAATTAAAAAAAAAAAAGAAAGATGTTCCAAAATCCTATATTATATAGTTCTGTGTAAATTTTCAAGGAAATGTGTACCTTATCTTTGGGAAAGCAAATTATCATGCTGTACCTGATATTCAATGCCAAATACCTCCAACTTCTTTATATAATGCATGAAAGTACTTTAAAGAAAAATTTGTGTATGTTGAGAGGTGAAAGTTGTTAATGAAATTAATATCTTGGTCAGGCAAATCATTCTTGCATTACATGAAACACACATTGATATAGAATCATCCAACAATATAGCCACTACTGTGTCTGAGTAATAATCAAAACAGGTGAAAGTGTGATTTAAGATAATTTTTGTGTTTGAAACACACAAACATAAAAGGTTTAGAGGAGGGTTTTTATTTTTTTTCTCTGAATGGCAAGGTTAATGTTTTCTCAAAGTGGAGTTCCTATATTCTACATTTTTCTGTGGACACAATAGTAAGCAGCATTTTTGACTCTGCCACTCTGTGATATTCCTTCCCTGAACTCTGAAGATAAACATGTGATGCAATGTCATAACAACGACATATCTCCTGTCATACAAATGTATGTATTTTTTAAGTCTGTGATCAAAAATAGAAAAGTTTTCCATCAAAAATAGAAAATTGCCCTTCAACCTTTGTTTCCTTGCCTGTCGAATGCTTACAGCCCTAGGTTTCTGTGAAGATTGCTTTCTAGGAAATTCCTTTGTCTTGTTCCTTGTCCATTTTGATGTTGGCTTTTTTATTGAACTTCTGTTCTTGAAACAGCTGTCTCTTTGTATGTGCTAGATGGATAACCCTCACATCCTTTGCTCTTAAAATCTCTCCATAGAGCCTGCTTCCCTTAAATAGCCTTCCAGATTTTTTCCTCCTCTAAACACACCTACTTCCACATTTTCTAAATATTCTCATCTGGCAGCACAAATCCTACAGAGGCAAGTGAACAAGCTTGGTAATACAGACTAAGTTGTGCGAATGAAGATCTAAGCCTGTTGGAACAATGATTTCTTTTTCCATGATGCTGCAGACATACATGCATGTGAAGTATCAGTATTTTAATAATTCTGATGGTATCATGCCTACATGCAAGGAAAGTCTTTGAAAAAAAAGGTTGTCTTTACATAGCTTTAGATGCGTTTATTCAGACTTTATACAATTTGTGTATAGGTATACAGTCACAGAACCCAGATTTTGTGCTTCAGTCATGAGAAACCCCCCTACCGGCCACCAACTCTCAACAACCAAAAAAAAAAAAAAAAGGAAACCGTACAGAAAGTAGGCTTGATGCAATTTTGCCAAAAACTTAAAGTCTACAAAGTCTAGTGAGTATGTCCCTTAAAATGAGCTAGGAGATCCCTCTGTCACCAAGAGCTGAAGTTTCTCATCACTGCTGGAGCACTGGGAAGAAAAAAAAAAAACAATGAAACCACTTTGTTCAACAGCTGGTACAGAAAGAGGCTGATGTTGCAAACTGCATTATATCCATAGTTTTGTTTACAGTTGCAATATCATAGTCAATACTTCGTTCCAAAAAAATCAGGAAACAAATGTTGTGGATATTACTACTCCTGCTATTATGGCAGTCTGAGCCTTTTTCCTAAATGTGGTTAACAGGTTACAGGTATTCAAATATAGAAGAGTTGATTCTTTCTGTCATGCATGTGGATAAGAGTGCTCAAAGTAAAACAGCGAGTTAGAGGGAAAACTAGCAAGCTAATCCATTAATATAAAACCAGACAAAAATATAGTTATTTAAAATAACAACAAATGGTATTTTCTTCATGCAGGTAAACAATTTAATATTTTACAGACTAGGCAGTGAGGTGTGACCTTGGCAGACAGATTCACAAATGGAGCTGCTGCATACAATTTCTATCGTGTTTTTTTTTATAGGGGGTTTAGCATCAACACAGTACATCTTTGGAATGCTAAAAGTGGAGGTTAAAATCACTCTCAGTTGTTCAAAACTGTCTTCCTTGCAGAAAAAGGGAGGCAGTAAAAATTCTTCTGTAATACTAAAACATTAAAATGTGGGGGCATGCACATGTCTGTGCTTAACTGTGTATAAAATCATGCAGCATCCTAGATTGTGCAGCAGGAGTGGGCACTTTTAAAACAAATGGCTTGATGTTAAGGACCAAGAGAGCTCTTTGTCATAGGGATTTACTAAAGTGAATTTGTAGCTAATCAATTTTTCTGTGAACTATTCTGAAAGATTTATGTTCAGCACTCATAGTAGTAATTGCAAACCAAACCTGAGGTTTTTCACCTTGAATTTCATAGAATTTATTTGGTCTGGCAGATCTGGATTTCAATCCAGTCATGTTTAAAGGGAGAGGGAGAACAAACTTAAAACATGATGAAGGATTTTCAGCTTTCAGTCACCCCTTAGAGCAATGGTACCCAAGAAGAATATACTTTGTTATGTGATTTAAGAGTGATTACACAACTCTTCTTTTCCTATCATATGGGTGAAAAAAATCTCTGACCCAAACCATTCCTTGTATTCCTATGATTCTATTATTGTCGAGGTCTGTTCCAAATATGTAAGAGACCTCACGTATAGCTGCAATAACTGATTAAAATAGTTTCTAGAATATCTCTTTCACTCTCTAGACATTCTGGTCTGGAGTAACTATTGCATTAAAACCCATAATTTTTTGCTGAAATTTCATAAGCACAATTTGCAAGATTTTATTATCCTTATCTGATCTACAGTATTGAAAGATTTTTCGTGGAAATTAGCATAGTGCTCATGCAAGCCAATTGGTGTTCCACATGTGAAAAGTGATAACATTATTTCCAAGACAGAAAAGTATATTTCACACTAATAAATGAATTTGTAAGATATCTGCACAATAAGTTGAACTGTTGGCTTTCTAGTTTTATATTCCAAATACACAGTTATCAACTTCATACATGAATCAATGCTGTATGCAACCCACTACATAAAATATCAACATAGCATTTTCCTCAGTTCCCTTTTTCCTAGTGGAGAGGCTGTTGGTTTTACAGGGTCATCTGTGCATGAAGCTCAAGCTGGTTATCCATTGGTCCCAACAGGACCCTTGTATAAACGACATGAACAGACACGTGGCCAAAAAAGTGGAAGTCTGGAATTCAGGGTAAATTGAGTGAGAATTTTGCAAATTTGACAGGTGATTTAACAGCAGCTGCTGATACTGGTGATATAAGCCAGTGCAGCGCAAGACTTTTGTCATAAAGCAGCCGGTAAATTACTGTGAGCCATTAGACTGGAGAAAGAAGGGAATATGAAAGGAAAAAAGCATTAAAGGCCTTAAAGTTCAAAGGGAAAAGAAGCAGTGCATATCTAGACAAGAGTAATGGAATTTTTTAAAAGGCCGAGTAGATAAACTTTTGAGCTAAATATGTTTCCAGTTTATAAAAGCATTGCTGAGATATTTTTCATAATTTCCAAACTCATTAAATTTATTGTATTTTTTGGAAATATTACCTCTTGGAAGCTTAAAACAGCAAAATAATATTTGCCATTTTTTCCCCTCCATCATGCATGCAGATTATTTTTTTATTGTCTGGATGCTGGCATTATTTATTTTCTTTTTTTTAGAAAATAACATTGTTGAAGTACTTGTTTTGGAAAAAAACTCCACATATAAAGAACTACATAGAGTGTGCTAACAGGTATGAGAAATTATATTTAAGAAGAGGCTGGTCACAATTTAGGCCTAAGGGTATTGCCATATTCTCTTAAATTCAACTGATTAGTTCCAGTAATTTTAATCTGACATACAAAGCTACATGAAAAGATAAAAATATACTATTTCTGTGGAAGGCATCTACGGCAAAAACATTTTTGAGACTTTCTCATAGATGTGCTGCTGCAAGAACAATTTATCTTCTTCCATTTTTTTGGTGCTACTTCCACAAAAGTTCTCTTTAGTGATCTTAACCTGCATTTGAACTAAGTAACAGAGTAACCTGAACTCTATTCTGCAAAAACAGCCTGTAGTGATTGGGGAGTGCAAGCACTCCTGGTAATACTTTGGAGAGAAATTGATTATGTTGTGTCTTAGACCAGTGTTACCAGTGGCAAACTTAGAAGAATCACTGCAGAAACATACCATGCTGCATGAGGAAATGTGAGATCATAAAAAATACTTACCTAGTTTTAGTGATTAGAATTAAGGTCATGTGATTAGGTTTAGGTCATGAAATGACTTCAGAGGATAACTTGGCAGCCAGAGGTATAGTGTAATCAGCTCACAAAAGACTTTCACCTATGCAATGAAATGAGAAGCCTGGATCTTTTTTGTTTGTAAACTATGTCTTTGAGAGAAGTATTCTAGATGGCTATCCTCTACATAGCATAGAAAATGAATTTCAAAGATATTTTTTTAAAACACCAATTACCTGAATATTTTGCCAAAACTTGCTCTTCCTGGGATGTCAGTTGTTATGTGACATTTTTTCAGTATCCCTGTAGAGCAAAGAGGATTGCTTTATCAGACTCATCTTATTTGATGAGCACTGTGGCAGCTGTATATTTAGACTGATTAAAAGTATTAATAAATTTAGATGAAAGAATTGATAAACAGCTATCCATCTGCAGATTTTTTGGCATTAGGCACAGATAGGTTAGATCTGCAATTCCCCTGTCCACATTGTCTATCCTTTTTAATTCTGCCCTATCTGCTGACATTTGAAACAGCTGTTACAGCCTCAAGTCACAAAAAGAAAGATGTTACCAAACATGGATGCTTTCCAGACCAATAATATTTATTTTTTGTGGAACTAGTGAAAAACTTATTTCTGCAGAGAGATCACTGATCAGTTGACAAAGTTGTGATTAATATGTTAGAAAAACCTGCTTGGTAGCTCTCAAATCCATGCACTGGATGATTTAAAGCTATGGCTTTTTCATCAGAGGCAAAAATTCCATTCAAAGTCTTGCAATGAAGCTAGAAATGTAGACTGCAATGCAAAGAATTTAATTGAAGAAGATGAAAGACTGAAATCAGTATTCATAATTTTCCCAAGGCTGGGCAAGTTCTCTGAGATACCACCTAGGACAGCATGTTAGAAGAAATTCCAAGTACAGTGACATCTACAATCTTACCTAGTGTCGACTGGAATGTTGGTTATTGTGGGCTGTGTCCTTAGATCATGAAAGAACACAGACTAGAAGGCATTTAAGTCCAGATCATCTTTTCTGGCATCAATAAATTCTCTTGTTAATGAAGTATAAGAGGTTACAGCCTAATGCAGACAATGGAGAAGATGACTTATTGAAATGGACAGTAAGTGAACATTAAGTGGTTTCTTGCTTGCTTATTATATGAGGATTTTTTATTGGGTTTTCCATAAGTAGAAAAGTAGTCAGACAAGACATAAAAGGGCACACAAAAGTATATAAAAAGCGTTTGGGGGAAAAAAACCCCCAAGCCCTAGGGTTTATTTTCCTTAAGACAATAAATATTAGAATTACAGCTAGAAAGAAAGGTAGCCACACTGGTTATTTGCTTTAATGGTTCCATTTTGACTTTTCTACCCTTAGTTTCAAGATGCCAGTGCAAGTGCTATAGGTTGTTAGCAACTTATAACTGACCCTTACACCTTCACCTTTTTAGGTTATATTTTAAAATATCTTTTTTAACGTTGAGATCTGCTTATATTAAAAAGGACTGAGTGCTTTGCTCTCGTAGCTAATGGCAGCTCTACTCTTCCTCAATGACATTTTAGTCTAGCATGTAAAATTGGGAAATCTAATCTTCTTTGTACTGTATTTCTAAGGATTCTTGTAACATCTCAAAGCTGCATCTTCTGCTGCATGCTGTAGCATTGGAAGTGTTGAAATACAATCTCTACCTTACTCTGAAAACACATGTAAACTAAGGATAGAAGGAGAGAGTTTGGGGTTTTTTGATAGGAATTGTGCCTGGATTGCCACACTGCTGAATCTTCACCTGAATTTCTTATGAAAAATGTCTGAAAACAATATGAACAAGTTTATAAAAACATAGTTTTGGAGCACCGCTTTTCACCTCTGAGTTGTGATGTTTATGATTGACTTATGGACTCTCTATTCCTGCAGAATTTTATTGATGATACAAAACACACTTTTTCACACTGAACGAGTTATTTTTTCTACCCTGATCTTCATCTCTTTTGTTAGCACAATTCATTTTAGGAGTAGTGAATATTAAAATGTTTACCCAGAGTTATTTCCTGCCATAGGATTGAAAGGTAGTGTTTTCTATTCTATGTGTTTGTGAACAATGCACAGCCTTTAAAAATCTTGGTTTCACTATTACCTGGACATGCAAGGTATCAGATATCTGCGTACTGTGCAGTAAACAGACTTGGGAAGCTCACTAAAGTACCTTTCCAGGAAAACTGATGGAAGGCTTACTTTGAAGCCAAATGCCTCAAATACCTTAAATTTTCCAAAGTACCAATAAAGGTTTTGTTTTAATTCTGCATATTGTAAATATGATATATTTGAGTTGCACTGGTATGATTATACTTTGTGAGGGAGAGGTGGCAATGTGTAGCCTTTTGGAGAAGAGAGAGCCTGCAAGGTTTTTGCTAATGTTTGTCTGGTTGTGGAAGCCTGGAGCTGTTGCTTTGAGCATTTTCCCACCTTCTCACTTTCCGTTTCATAAAAATCTTACAGCTGTACCAGCATATGCATTTTTCTCATGGTCATGAATTAAGGGATGTGTTAATCTATAGATTCACTTAATCTACAGCTCGGAGGCTTTTAGAGGGAGGAACCAGTATTCTCTTTTCTGATCAACTTAAACTCTTTCTCTCCCACTATGAGAAAAAAAAAAAATCTAAATCTATATACCCATATCTCCTAAGGCTGTAGGTGAATTGCCACTAGAATCAACTGGCTTGCAAGGTCACAACTGATGCAGGTTTTCTGAAGGAAAGACAAGTAAGCTCCCTAACTGCTTGCCAAATAACTAATGCACAAGCATTATGTAAGAAAACTTGTGAAAGTGTTGGCCAAATTCTTTGTATTCCAAATTAATAATTTCTAGTTTTCATAAATTGAAACACTGGAATTGTCTCAAAGGTTGAAACCTTCATTTCATAGTGTGTATTGAAATTTCAAAGGCTGGCATATGGGAATTTTTGTTTCAGAAAAGTAGTGCTGTTATCTTTCATAAGCTCTGCTAAGGTTTTAAAAGTGCTGTGTGATGCAAAGTGCTCCTAAGTAAATCTATTTTGGATTTTGTCCGTGTGTAATGGTAGCACCCTCAAGAGCTCAAGAATACACCTAATATATTGTATCATTGCAGAAGCTGAAAGTTTGTTATATTCAGAAGTTTGTTGTTGCAGCTGCTATTATTCTACTGATCCTGCATACTGCTGTCATACTGCAACTTTTAACCAAGGTTTTTGAAAGCTGATACAAAAACCTAAGCACTTTTTAAAGTACAGCCGGTTTCCTCTTAAAAAATTGAAAAACTTATTGCATTTATTTGCTACATACTAAGTAGGAGTAAGCAAAAGGTGATAAAATGCACTCTACATCATAAAAAAAAAACCACCCCTCCAGTAATCCCTCAGACCTTACACAGAATTATTCTGGGTTATTGTTTTTAATTGTATTATCCAGTGTCTAGTATTTTTCCCCATTCTCTGTGAATTCTGCTCTTCAGTAGGACTTTGAACTGGATTTCTTGACATAAGACCTGAAGTCATAATAGAAATGCTAAAAATACTACTTTTTATGAAGGAAAAGTGGCTTTTAAAGAAAAGTCGCAAGGGTAAACTGAGTGAAGGTGTGGCTGTGGAGTGATGATTGTTGCAGTTGTGTAATCCTTCAAACTTACATGCTCATTAACAAATATTTATATGCCTAAAGGCTGTTGGGGCAGGCAGATTGTACCTATTCCCCTAGACACTGTGTAAACATGAATATGAAAAATACATACAGTTACCCACAAAATAGCAAATGCGGGCAATTTTCAAATATCTGGATTTCATTGGTGCTTTTGTGGACTCTTATTCATACATTTTTCTCCATTATAGTGTACATGGGAGAGAGATATGACAATAAAAAATAAGGAACTAGCACAATAGTATATTACCCTGATAAAGAGAACTTCTATTTTCTTTTTTTCTCTTTTCTAACAGATAATGCTGGGTCTGAATGATGTCAGATCTAGTGATGTTTGAATAACTATCATAAACAAGAAAGGAAAAAAATTTAACAGAGGAAGCTGGGGTATGATCTTATAAGTGGTGTAGTATTTACAACCACGTTTGGAAGGGAAGCTGAAACCTTTTTTGTTGCTACAGTGTCATGTTGTTAGGGAAAGACCTGCATACAAAGAAAAATGTGGCACATGAAGAGAATGACAATTTGGGTTTACCACAGAAATTAATCAAAACTGTAATTATGGTCATTAATACCCTTTCCCGCTTGGGGAAAAAAAATTGAACAGAACTAGTAAAGTTTTCAATTATTATCAGTCCTGCTCCTGTTGTTTAAGATTGCTTTCTTCAAATATCCCCCCATGATATTTGTTCTGAACAGACTGGAGCTCTCACTTTGCCTAGGACTAATTGCCTAGAGAACCACACTTTTACAATGTAGTTACCTTCACTCAACATGACAGAACTTCTGTCTTTGCAAGTATTGGACCAAACCTTCTGACAAATTAACTATGTCATTATAAGTATTAATGTATGTCACTTCTAGTTTTCCAAATAATATAGGCATTTAATATCAGCCTTACAAGCATATATATAAGAAAAGGCAGAAGCAGAGCAAGAATTAAATACCTCATCTAGAACCTTCAAAGGTTTGCTCTAGCTAGTCTTGTGCTGGTGCTGCCACTTTGACACTAATTTCCATTAAGATGCAGCTACTCTCTTCTACTGTTACTGCAAACTAAGAGCAGTCATTTCCTTTAATGCCTTTTCGGCTAGCTTTGTGTCCTAAAATACAAGCCCATCATTGTTTTGTGTGTAATTGGTTAAATCAAATAATATATTTGATTCTATAAGCTTTGAAAGTAGGAGTGATATCTATGAAGGGTGCCACAAGGAAATAATTTTTTTATTTTTACTTGTTGCAGCGTCTCTTCTGCAGCTCTCTTGTTGCAGAAGGCTTTATATAATTCATGAGAACAGCTTTGGGCTAGGAAAACATCACTTCTTGCATTTTGCTTCTGTGGAGAGCTTGACTGATAAAATCATCGTATTGACTAGATAAACACCCCAAACACCAAAGCACTAATAACCTCTCTGCTGGATATGTGTGGATGGTGTCAGGGAGCACTACTGGAAGAGACAAAAAGGGTTGGTTCAGTCCCTTCTGCCAAAGACAACCTTTGATGGAAGGGAACTCATTAAATTGTCGAAGCAGACAGGTCTTTGCCGTATCTCAGGACCATTTATCCAGCCTTACTGTGGGTTACTAAATACATTTCTTCTGCCAGCTAATGTAATTAGACTAATAGTTCAGTGGGTAGCAGTTTGCCTGAAGGCAGAGGAAAGAGTGACACGAGAGCAAACATAGATGGCTTGCGTTGCACTAAATAATTTTTTTAATTAAAAAAGTAAGAAAAAGCCAAAACCTATAAATTATGCCAAGAACTGTGATGACAATGAGTTATTTAGAAATTGTGGTTTATATTGTCTGTGAAACCCTCTGTAAACATCATTCAATGTTTTTAACTGTAATGATGACACAGGGTGTTTCATAAACTCTTTGTTTCAGTCCTAGCCCTGAAGCAACGTGTGGTGGGTTGGAGATGGGAAGGAGCAGAGGGCATGCAGGCAGTAGTAAAATAATTTATTTTAGATTATGGACCCTGGTTGAGATGGAAGAACAAGTTAAATAGATGGTCATAGTAACTGCAGCTGTGAATAGTAAAAGATCCTACCAGAGACTTTGAAAATTGCAAAAAGATTTCTTTTCCCTGGCACTCAACTGGATGCTACTATTGACAAGAGTACTCTTGTCAATTTACAAAATATGTTACCAACCATATGTGACCAGTCAAGGGAAAAATTCCTTGTAAAAACATTGGACTGAAGGACCAATAAAAATCTAAATGGGATACCTGAAAATCAAAACAACTATTTACTCCAAAGATTAAGGAATGGTAATAATACTACCACCTCCTGTACTGTTCTCTCCTCAATTCCTTGTGAAATTTGTTCTTCCAAATGTGGGCATTCAGTGTCTCAGCTGCTTCAGGAAGAGCAGGTGTTTTGTAACGGAGTCATTGCTGATCAGTCCGTGGAACACATCCCCTACAGGTTCTACTTACAATGCACTACAAGACAGATGGTTGAACGAATGTCTCCTCACTGCTCTCCCTGCCTTCTCTCCACTGAGAAAAGTTATACAATTGTGATGCTGGTGCTGCAAGTGACAATTCCTTTGTTAGACACAACTTCAGTTATTGCCAAAATCAGTTTTACTAGTTCAGTGCTCTCTAGTAAAGGAAGTAAGCTGCTGTAAAGGGAATAGCTTTAATTATTCCTGGATTCAGACAGGGGAATGCTATGACACTTATAAAAGCAGTCAGATGTCAGACTTTTTAGAAATTCTGAGTTATATTCTAGTTATTTTAATTTACTTCTGGGGATTCTATGACTGTAAATCTGTTTTGAAACTCAGCGTTTAGATGGAGCTTTTAAAGAGGACATTCAGCTCGCTTAAAATTCAAAGAAAAAATCAACTACCTGCTTAAAATGGAGAGCAATACTTTGCAATCTGCAGTGCAGTTCACTTATACTTTCCCTGTTCCATTTGATTAATGAAAGCAATGTATTTCCTCTTCTTCTGCTGGTGATTAATACTTCTCCATGCTTCTTTGTTTTTGGTGGCAGATTGCTGGGGAGAGATTCCACTGCAAATAGTTTTTGATATCAAGTTTTAAATAGGCTTTGCCAACCTACTTATTTTGTGAAAAATACTCCTCAGTTTCCAGCAGTGTATAACCCAGACTGTGCCTTCTCTGTCTCTGTTAAAGAGAAGGGGAGTTTTGGAGAGGCTCTTTCAAAGCTCACTTCCATCACTACAGCTGACAGTGCAAAGTGGAAGAGAACAGCTTTACTGCTGCTTCCTTCTCCATGTCTGCATGGTAGGTGTGTTGGGCAGCAGGAGTAGCAGTCAGAAACTAAATCATAGTTACTTACTGACCTTGGTAAGAGCAATATCCTCTCCTGGGTACATGCTGTGAGTTAAATCTCCAATGAGTTTTCAGGTAGTAAGGTAATACTTTGAAGCCATTGCTGTTACTGACACAGAGAAAAGTTGCTCCTTGAATTCTCCTCAGGGAAATACTTTCTCCAGTACTGACTAGATATAACTCATGCCACCTGGACCTTGGCACTGATGCAGGCCCTATTTTTGGACTACTTTCTGTGCTAGTGATTCACGCGGTGCCAAGGATGTTCCTGGATGCAGGAATTCAATCATCCCTTTCTACTGCTGTAGCTGTCTCTGGATGACTTCTGGATGAAGCTGAATCACCCAGATATCCCTGGCATTCAATACAAGCCAAGGAGCAGCAGACAGTTCACGTGCAGCTGACCTGCTTTGGAGGAACAGAGAGGATGATAATACAGTTGGGGACTGCTGTGCATGTTGGCCTCCAGAAAGAGACATTCAAAGCAAATTCATTTTACTGCAGGATATCCTACAAAATCTTTTTCTATGTTGGGCTTTAAGCTTGTGCAGTTTTTCCGTTCTTTGGTTTTTACTGGTAATAAACTCACAGCTGATGCTCAATTTCTCCTCATGCACTAAGATTAGCTGTGATTTTTTGTTATGTTACTTTTACTTAAAAGTTGAGAAATGCATACTGAGGTGCATGTAGATGCAAAACTGGTGGCAGTTTGTCGGCATAGCCTCACATATGCAAAAATCCTCTTTGCATTTGAGTGTGAGCTCCATCTCTTAAGCACTCCATCCCAGTTTCAGATAAAATTTTCCCATTAATTAAACTGTAAGAGTAATTTCAGCCAGCAGCTCCTTGCATGGGGACCTTTTCACTCATAACTGGTGAAAGGTGTTCTTCTGCCTGGCTGAGGAAAAATCTATATAATCATATGGACAGCTCTGTGTCCAAAACCAGTAATCACCCAGTGTCCCTTAAATGACCTGAAAAATAAATGGTTTCTCCTCATCATTTCCTTACCTTCCAGTCATGTTTTTCTCAGCTACATTTGCCTAAGAACCCAAAATTCATACATGGTGTGACATTTCACTACCTACCTCCTTCACTTTCCACAGGTCTTTTACCCCCCAGCTGTTGCTGTTGCTGCCAGCTCATTTCAATTAACCTCAACAGGAATGCAGTTGTCCCTCTGTGGTTCATTCTGCTCAAGATTAATGAACTGTGCTTTAAACCAAGAGAGCTGCTAGTAAAAATTAGGTGTAATTTCATTAGAAAATTTTGTACTCCTAATTAATGAAGGAGGTCATCTGAGGACTTCACAGAATTGAGTTTAGCTGGAGGAAAATATCCAAAGATCAAATATATTGTTTGCTGCTTCCTTTTCATCATTGCTCTCTCTGTGGACACCTTCGGTCACCAAAGATCCTGTTTTCCATCTCCCTGCCACCAAATCACCACCATGGCACATTGCTGGGAAGCATGGAGTAGAGGCAGCAGTAAAATGTAGTCACTTGTTGTAGAGCCAGTTGTTTCTTCATCTTCTGTTTCTGAGTAATGAACACTGTGTATAATATCATTCATTTCAGTGTTAAAAAGCAGGGACTGATCAAAATACTGAGGTCATTACTTCTCCAGTTACAATCCAAGAAAATTCCTTGTATTTGCCTTTCAGGCACTTTCTGGGAAACTTTGCAGTCCTTCTGTTTCTTAGTAATGATTTTTTTGGTACATTTGAGCAAAAGCTTATGCAATACCTTAGATGTGTTCACACTCTCACTTTCGGGTTATTAAAAGTAATTTTGATATACACCTACACAAAGTTTACAAGGAACTTGACCAAGAAAGTACTGACAAGCCAAGGTTGTTACAAGAAAGGAAGACGAAGCAGGTGAACAGCTGTTAAAAAAACAGGCCTAAAAGAACAAGTTCAAAAAAGATAGCTCATCAGAAATTTTCAAATACTGTTCCTGGTTGGTCTTTGTTAATTAATTCAGAGCTCTTGACTCTTCCATCATGACATAGTAATTTCTATCCATCCTGTAGAAGATCAGGTGAACACCATGGTTTACAATATTTCCTATTGTGCCATTGAAGGTGACGGTAAAGTGATGAATTACACAGCTGTCAATCAGATATTTTGGTCTTTTATGCCAAAAAAACACCCTGTGATATTTGGTACTTATGTCTCTAAATTATGATGCAATCTTTTTTTCTTAGAGAAAGTTTATATGGGTCCTTCTAAATTCTAAAAATATACTTCTATCTCTCAAAGTAAACATATCCATTATGGGAAGGCTATACCTATAATAAATAAATTGAATCCAGGTTTTGAATGTAAAACTAAGTCTAATGGCTGGATTTTTGATAATATGATACCAAAATAATTTTTTGGCAAATATATTGTAAAGGGCCAGATATCCACTGACCACAAAATATGCTGTTTGTATCCTGCACTTACAATGGAAAAGAAGTTGATATATTTGAGTCAAAGCTCCTCACAGTGTTTTGTTTAAGTGCTGGAGCCAGTCGATGTGCTAGCCCACATGCTTATGCTCCAACATATGAGAACAGAAAATCAGCCAAGCACAAAAATATCTGTCAGCTGTCATTTTTGGGGGATGGTACTTTGGTTTTGGTGTACACCACTATTATATTTACACATTCTAAAGAAATAAAGCCTTATCTTCAAATGTAGTTACCACAGAAGTCATGTGAAATGGGATTTTCAAAGCAGCCCAAAGAAAGTGAGGACTCAGTTCTTAGCAGTCAGGAAAGCAATATACCGAGTCCCAGTCCCAGCATTGGACATGCCAGTATCAAGGATCAGTGTGGGAACATTGACTCTAGTTTGTTATAAGCTAGGCAGCTGAAGATGTTTCTGCAATACTAAGTGGTCTTATATAGCGAAATATTTCATATCAAGTTCCGTTTGTCATGTTGTTTACCTTCTGCAGGGGCACAGTTGTTGGGGTTTTTTGGGTTGTTTTGTTGTTTATTTTTTTCCTGAACAGCATTATGACCCAAATCCTCAATTTGTTTATGTCAAAGGCAAAGTTTGATTTAAATGAGACCAGAATGCATAGTATGTGCTAAATCAGATATTTTTAAATGCATGCCACTTGAGATTGCAAAAGAAAAAACATGCTCATAAATATTTGTGATTTGTTTGAAGTCAGAGTACATTTCTTTCTGTGGGTCTATTTATAGCTTCAGGATAAGAAGTGCTTAGGCTTAGTAGAAGGAACTGATGAGTGAGACTTTCACATACTCAGAAGAAAAACGTGAGTTGTAATTTTCTGTTTCTTCAGACTCAGGAAAATTCATGAGTCTTGTAGCTTGGATATAAAATTAATCCTGCTTACTTTGGAGAACCTTGATCACAATGCAGTTTTCCACTTGAACCATGGTATCTGTAGTACTCAAAGAAGTCAGTTCTCACTGAATACTTTTTCATCTGTCTTGTTTCTTGTTAAAATAGACCTTTGATTTTGCCAGTGATTAAGATTAGATTGTAATGTAATATTTTTATATTTTTAGTCTTTATTCTGTTGCTATATTAAGACCAGGAGCACAAATAGATTCTTGTGAATCCTGAAGTGTTCCTTATTTTTTTTTTTGCTGCTGTAGTCCAGTTCCATACAATATCAGCAATCAACTTCTATACCAAAGCCAAGCAGTGACAGTTGCAATAATGAGTATTTGCTGTGGGCCACTGGTATGAAAATAGCACAGTGCTGCAAGCCTGCGTCACCAGAAACAAATCTTCCTTTTGACTGTGGCTGAATTTCCAGCTCAATTTTAGAACATTTGTAATTGAAATAGCCCTTAAAGTGCTGTCATAATATAGTGTTTAGAAATGCTGATTCAGTCTACAAGGCATGAACTCAGATGCCTTCCTACTTCTTTTTGGTGCTGTTTTTCCTTGTTTTTTTTTGGTTTGTTTGGCTCATGGTTGTTTTTTTTTTTTTAATCCCTTATTTACACATTCAATGCTGTATCCTGTATTAAGGGCATTGAACTGTGGACAGGCAGCCATGCTGTAATATATTCAAAAGAACCCATGCTGGCTAGGTTAGAAGTTCTTGTGAGAAAAGGAATTGAATTGCCTCTTTGTAAGTTTACTTGACAGCTTTTAGAATGTTTCATCCTTAATCTCTGCTGAAAATTCTAAACTTTATATGAGGATGAGCAGCTTTGCATCTTATTTAAATGAGTCATGGCTTTTACATTGTGAATTTTGATATCTTTCTATTTATGTTTTAATGTCATTAATGTATTTGCATTAGTAGAATATAAAGTGTATTCATATAGGGCACCTCTTAAAAATGCAGAATATATGAACTGAACTTTGATTATTTTTTGAGATGAAGAATATGCTGATGATATTTACCATTTTTAATTTTTATATACTATGCTTACTTCATTAATGCATCCCAAAATACCCTTAAAATATCCAAAAACAGCTAGCATAATTGATTGCATTTTTTTTCCCTTTAAAATAATTACATGGTGATATATTAGATCAGCATAGATACAGAAGGTCAGATACTTGAAGCAGAATAAAATCTGCTGTTATTTGAGCTTTTTTTTTTTTTCTTTAAAGTAAACCCACCCTAGCAGATTTTATGGATGACTTTTTATGTCCAGAAAATTCTATAGCCATTTCAAGAGAAGTGATCAGTGTTTACTGTATTCCACAAGACTTTTCCATACAGGATTTTGAAGACCTGGGGGCTGCCTGCTGCAGTCACTAACCCAAGTAAGACTCTCATCCCTTCTAGCATTTCATTGAAATAGCGACTGAGCGATTTAGCATTTAAATACCACTTCAGAGGAACTTTAGGTACCCTAGGTGTTCTCTCCACAAGGATATTATGCAACACAGAAGACACAGAAGAGGTGTCATCCCACGCATCACCTCACAGTACTGAAGCCACACTTCTGCCACATAAGTAACCATATTCTTTTTTTTTTTTTCTTTTTAATTTTGGTACTTCTTACTCCTTTGTGAGTTTCTCTCCTGCTTTTCAACTTCAGCAGTTCAAGGGAATGAAGAATTAAATCTACACTGAAAAGGTCCCAAACTCTTACAAGAATATAGGACATACACCTTCTGAAACTATGTGATCTTGCTTAATTTCTAAAGGGACAGGTAAGAGTGATCTGCAGAGCAGCTGACATATGTGACAGCAGGAAGCATCTTGACATCCCTAGATATTACATGATAGGAAACAGGCTGGCTGACCAGTAAAACAACTACACAAAATTCACATTCATTCTCTTCCCAGGAAGCTGTTTCAGATCTTGAAGCTGTTTTGTTCATTCTCACATAACACAGATCCTGTTCAGTAATAAGTACATTTTTAAAAAAGATACAACATGGAAAGGCAGGAATAGTATCACAGAAATAGACACACAGACCCACGGGAAAGCATGTACTACATGCAGGTGACCCTGGTGGTAATTCAGGCCTAAAAAAAATTTGTTTACAGTCCATGGGAGAGTCATCCCAGTCACTGTAGTAGATGCTGGATTACATGCTTTGTGTGTAAAGAGGAAAAAACATTAGTCAGCATAGGAAGAACATTTAACTAAAATGCATCCGTTCTTGTTAATTTAAGGAAGAAAGCTAAAGATTAGTATTAGGGAATGAAAATTCCAGCTGGATTTGGAATGGATATGGCCATTGACCAGCATCAGAGACAAGTCCTGGGAAAGCAAGCTGGCATATCTGCAGCAGCATCCAAACCCACTTTGTGCTCACTCAGGTCCCAGCAAACAACCTGTACAAGTATCAGCACAATTTCACAATGACGAATACCTTTCTCTAACTGCAATTTATTGCTATTTTTAAACCCTTTTACTACCCTGCAGCGTGGAGGCCGATAACTGTCATAAGGCTGCTCACAAGCGGTAACTCAGTACATGACTGTGCCAGTGGATCTTACAGGAAATTCCAGAAGAGCAATGAGATTCATTGCTGCTATAAAACCTAACGTTTTCAATGTGGGGGAAAAGGGCATCATCCTGATCTGCTTCTTCCACTTATAGCCCAATTCAGTGCTGTGAGGTTTCAACAATATGAAGAAACGACCCTGATTTTCCCAGTGCAGCCAGAAGGACTGGCCAGGGCAAGCAGCAGGACACAGGAAGACTGTATGTTCAAGATGCCTTTCGAAAGATTCCTCAAATCTGTGTTTTGCTGATCAGTTCACTGGAACTGCCTCTCCTATGCTGACTGTCAGTGGTATGTTTGTGGGTAAGGCGTTTTGTCAGGATAATTGGCAGAGCACCATAGCAGCAAACACATGCCTCTCACAACTTTTCCTGTCAAGCAACAGAATTAGCAGGTTTTCTCCAAATTTAATTAAAAAGACACCTACAACTGCCCATGGGTCCTTGCTGACTGCTCCTCTCACTTTCCACAGCAGCTAGGAGCAATAGCAGATTCATGAGCAGTGTTGGTGTAGTTTTTCTACCTTTGCCTACATCTGGCTGAACCACTTGCATTCTCCATACCAAAAACATGCCACTTCCCTCTTATCCTGTCTGATAGTGGAGAGTGATTCCCCTTGGCAAAAACATCCAATGTGCTCAAAATTTTCAATTTGGGGTAGCTAGAAGTAATATAAAAGAGAGATGAGAAATAAGCTGCATGTATTTAGACATCCTATGGGGAGTTAGGTCGTGAACAGAAAAGCATCTGATTTTGAAACTGGGCTTGAAGGCACATAGAGACCCTTCTTACACCCAAGAGGAGTAACAAGCCCCACTCCACTGCCAAAGTTTATGGCAGACACAGAGAGAACCCTGGTGGCAGCTTTACACAGAGTCAACCTGCACTGAAACAGGCCTCATCCCTGCTGTGGCTGGCCAAGTCCGTGTTGCTGGGGTGTGGCAGTGAACACTTGCAGTAAAATAATCATCATAAATTGTTACGCAACACAGTGCACTGCACTCACCCCTTCTGTCCCAGTGGTGCCTGGCTGAAGACAGAAGCACTGCAACACAGGTTGCAGCTGGGCTGGTGGAGACCCAAGGGCTAAGTCACCCCAGGCTTACTCTGTCACCTTCACAAAAGCTTCCTGGAACACTGTGGAAGACACTGCAGGAAAGCACCTGCACTCATCTGGGTGCTGACTCCTCCTGCCTGAACCCCTCTCTTGCCTGCTGGGCAGGGCCTCCTAAGGCACCCAAAGAAGGTGTGGCAGGTCAAGAGAGACCCTTTTCCTCCTCCTCCTGGGGACTATGCATTGGTTCTGTGACTCCTTTCTACCCAAGCAAAATAAAAAGTCAGGCTGCGATGGGTAAACCCTCCTAAGAAATGCTCCAATTGGCAGGGAGACAATTTCAGTGCAATAACACTCTCTTTCAGAAAATTCCAAGTTTTGCAGTCCTCACTCAGAAAATCCTGCTTGATTTACTGAGACTCTCTTTCTAGATACAATTTAAGAAGAATTTGGAGACCATTAAGATATTAAAATTAATTACTTGCAAACTTTCGTGTGCTATCATTAGAAATAGTCCTATCTCAATTCCACTCAAATCCCTTGCAATTTGCAATGTGTTGGGAGATACAGACCAGTTTTGTTCACATACTCTTTGTGCAGATGGACTGACCTGAAATTGTGAGTTGGCATGTCATACTTTGTCCTCTGTACTTGACAAGCAGAAGTTAATCTTAACCTACTAGTCTTTGAACTAATCACGCAGCTCAACACCTTTGCCTATAAGTGTGGGCCTAAACGCTTCCCCGTCTGAGAAAATGCTGGCACATGGTTAAATCATGGGATTCTCATCACTGCTGGGACACCTCCTTATCACAGGCTGCTTTACTACAAAGGGACAAAGTCCCGTGCTGGTCTATAGGCTTTGGATTTAGATTTAGCATGAATTGCTAAATTGCTCTTTCCTTTTGTAACAAAAACATAACTGCTTTATGCTGCTCTGCTCCATACCGAGGGAAAGGCAATCCTTTCTGTCCTGGATGAAAACTCTGATCAGCGTGGCAGGGAACAGCTAATTCTTGTGCTTTACCTGTTATAATATTTTGGACACTGTAAGTAGAGCTCTCCTTAAATACAGTTCTGTAGGCAGCTGTACTTCCCATAAGCATCCTTTCCTTTCCCCCTGCAGCTGAGATCAGCCATGTACTACCAGCTGCACTGCTGATTATGGATCAGACAGGCATGAAGTTGCATGCATCGTCACCAAAAGTTCATGTAAGTGCAAAGGATACTGCCCCAGGTATCCATAAAGCTCTGTTTTTCTGCAAGCTCACACTGCTGCTTCTGCATAGAAGACAGGAGCTGAAGTGTAAAAAAGACACTGTTTGTGTGCTGTGGCTGGTGCACTGAACTGTGCCTTCTCAAGCACATCCATGGCACATTTCCTGCTTTGAAGTTTTGAGAAAACAGAAGCAACTGTGAGCAGGGACCAGAAACCTCTAAGCCAACACAGCTAATAATTGCCTGTTGCTGACTTCCCTCCGGGCATCTGTTACTGACCTTTGATAGGGAACACAACAGCCTTTAAAGTGCTGGGAAGGGATCTGGGAACTCATACCATTTGTAGGATGCAAGCACCTGCTCCCTGATGGAGAGCTCCTCATCACCCCAGGTTTGCCTCCAGTGAGCAGCCACACAACACATTAGCATCTGAACTGGGGTTAGGCACTTTGGGGGATGCACCCTGTGATCCTCAGTGCTTCAGTGAGCTGAGCTACCTAATGAATTTACTTGTAGGCACTGTGTCTTTTAAAGCATGGTGGGGGAGAAGGGAATATCAGCTTATGTACACACTGAAGATATGGTGGGTTAGTCACTAAGGAACTGTGCTATTTGTTATCCTCATACAAGCAGCCACCTTGAATTAAAAGCACATTCACATTCAAGAGGAGAAACTGCATCTGGACCTTGTATCTAAACAGTGTTTGGATGACTCAGATTAACAGCGCAGCAAAGATAAGTGGTAAATATACTTCATTATATTTAATTCTATTTCCTGCATGTAAGTTGGGGAAATCCCAAGTGCAAATGCTGTTGGAGAATAGAAACTAGCCCTGAGCACTTGGGGTGTTGGTTAACGAGCAGCTCAACACGACCCAGCAATGTGCTCCCACAGCCCAGAAAGCCAACTGTGTCCTGGGCAGCACCAGAAGCACTGGAGGGAGTAGATTCTCTCCCTCTACTCTGCTCTCCTGAGACCCCACCTGCAATGCTGTGTTCAGTGGTCCCATAATAAGAAATGAGGCCAGAGGAGGCCACAAAGATGGTCAGAGGCTGGAGCACCTCTCCTATGAAGACAGTCTGAGAAAGCTGGGGCTCTTCAGCCTGGAGAAGAGGAGGCTCCAGGGAGACCATAGAGCACCTTCCAGTAACTAAAGGAGGCCCACCAGAAAGCTGGAGAGGGACTTTTCACAAGGGCATGTAGGGATAGCACAAGGGGAAATTATTTTAAAGCAAAGAAGGTAGATTTAAGATTAATTATAAGAAAGAAATTCTTCATTATTCATTCTCCATTTCAGTGGTCAGGCACTGAAACAGATTGCCCAGAGAAGTTACCCAGTCCCTGCAAGTGTTCAAAGCCAGGCTGGATGGGGCTTTCAGCAACCTGGTCTAGTGGAAGGTGTCCCTGCCCATGACAGAGGAGTTGGAAAAAAATTATCTGTTAAGATCCCTTCCAACCCAATCCATTCCAGGGTTCTGTGATTAGTGATATCTCTTTCAATACTCACTTCAGGTCAGAATACAGTCCATGAGTTTGATCTTTGGTGAGAAATGCAATAACTTACATTCTTCAGCTTCTGCTAATATGAGCGAACATACCTGGGTGAGGAAACTTGCCTGCTCTGAATCACTCGAAACTAGGACGGAAGAAAGAAAAACACTTCAACATAAGTGATCTTTGCTATGTTAGGATTGAAAGCATCATGTTTTTCTCTTCCTTAAATGCAGCTGACTGCAGTAAGCCCTCTTTTCCTATGCACTGAAAGCCTCCACAGCTCCTACAAATTCAAAGTGGACCGTGGAGGTTTGAAAACATATCCCACCTTCAGTGCTCAGAATTCAGGTTACTCTGCCCAGCCAAGGCTACAGCATTTTACTCCTTCACAGATTCATCATAAAAAGCATTCTGAATTCACAGCTCATCTTCTTCCTCCCTGTAAGTAATTATTTAATATTGTATTGCTGTGTCTACAGGCATTTAAATCCTAGCAGAGAGACAGAGCCCCAAAGGATCCCATATGGAAGCACCATGATGGCATATAGTGGCATCAGTTTTGAACAACATTGGTTGACAAAACAACGATATTCCCTACATACAGAAGGTTTTCATAGCAGCACAGAGGAACAGCTGTGCTTTTTTTTCCATTAAAATTGCAGTGGTGTGACTAACCTTCCTGCACTCCTTGGAGACAATCAACCCTTGAATTCAGCCAATATTGCCAGACACTGGGCTTTGGCAAGGACCCAGAAATCTGGAGAACTTTTACCAGTAAGAAGGTGAGGGCCAGAAGACAAGCCAGCTTCCACATTGTGCACGACGCTGACAGCAAGACAGTGGTCTAAAAGGAAGTGGACAAACTTGCCCAACCAAAAGCAGCTGCACAATGAATCTTTGCATGAAGGCTGGCGAGGAAGACAAGCACAGTCAACAGTGAACGAGATCTGTAAACAAGACACTCCCTAGTGGTATTCAATGCAGAGTGCTGGGCACAGTTCATCTGCCTGTTCTCATCCATGCTTGCCCGTGTAGCACGAAGAGTGAAGAACAAATATGGAGTACATGTGTTAGCTTCCCTCTGGGTCTTTTAGTGATGTGCTTCTTGAGCCATTCCCTCCTCTTCCTCCTCCTCTCTGATGCTCAGCAACTGTGACCGTCCCTCAGGGCAGCAATGCTCAGCATGAAGTTCAAAGTCCTTCCTATTAAATGGGAAGAGTAAGATTGATGTGGCCTGAACTACCCAGGAGACAGATTGTACCTGGGAATTAAGGGCCACACAACTGTGTCAATCTTCCACTCCCTCTCCACTCTCTGCTAAAAATAGTCTCTTCTTCTGGTTTCGTCACTAATGAAGGACGGATTGTATTGTCCAGGGTAGATGCATGAATGTCGAGATCCAGGCAAACCAGTGTAGGGAGGATAAAGTCCATTTCTTTCCAGTTCAGGATTTCTCAGTCCAGTTGGCTGTATTAGCAAAAAAAATCAAATAAAAAGGGTCTTATTCTCACACTCAAATCCTCCTTCAGGCACAGCCTTACCACATTTCTTTGCTGTTGGTTCTGTAGCAAGAGGGAACAATGTGATCTCTAATGATCTCTATAATCTAGAACGATTTTTGCTCTATTGCCTGAAGGGATTATTATGACGAAATCTAATTTTGTCATCTGGCCAATGAACAGACTTGAGTTTACCTGACTCTGCCAAGTGTGGTCTAAGTACACAGTTGACTTTTAATTAAAAAAAAAAAAAAATTACTGCTGAGTTCAGGTATTAAAATGACTCTCATTAAAAGGATATCAGCCCAGAGCCATCCTCAAAGGAGACAATTCTAGAAAATCAAAATTAGTCTCCTGCTTTGAGTATTACCTGGGCATTTCTCTCCCCATTTACCATAGGTACGTCCTCTCCCAACACAGGCCCTTGAATTATATGTCAAATACAAAATGATCTGACCTTCCTTTCTCTTCCCTTCTTGTAACTGAGTAAATCTCCTGGGGACACTTGGTGGAGGAACACTGATGTCTAAGATTGAGCCTGTACAATCCTTTCACCCAGTGAATAACATGAAGCCTCTTGGTTTAATCTGAGCAGACCCATGCAAAGCCCTCATCACCTACTGCTTGCTAAAAAGTTTCCCTTTCTAGTTCCCAGCATAATAAGAGTCTTTAAAAAAAAATTAGGAAATGCATTTTCATTTTCAAATATCTCATTCTTAGTGGAACCATGAAGGAGGATTATTTGACTCCATGCTGTGCAACCCAGTAAATCTGCTCACTGAAAAAATATAAACCAGGAAAATAATAATGCTCTCTGTTCTCTGCTCTGGAAAGCAAGGAGTCCAGAATGTGTGATTTGGGTGAAATTCTGTGACTTTCACTCTCATAAGTAACCCACACACACCTTAAGTACATGTTGCTGAGAATCAGTGACAGTTGATACAGCAGCACCACAGCTCTGGATACAGTCATTAGCAGAGGGTACCAACCATGACATAACATCTTGTGCTTGTGTCTTTCTGTCCCTACACAGCCTATTACTCCTTATTCCCTCAGAGCTAAAGGGATGCTCCTTATGGGCCCTGGAGAGGAAAGGACTGGAGGAAAAGAGGGGTCCTCAGCGACCAGCATCTTCCTATTTTGGGGCAAAGTTCCCCAGACAGAGGTTTCAACCTTTCACTTTATCAGTGAGGGGGGACAGGAGAAAAATGCTAACAGGGAACCTGAGCAGTTTATCCAAAACCTTTAACTGTCCTTCTCTACTCTAGGATTGGGATTTTTTGGCATTTTTACCAAAATATTGCTAGATATTTCCTAAGCATTCTTCCTAATGACATCTCTTTGTGATATTCACCACAGGTAATAGCTAGAGCCCATAGGACTCCTGATGCCTTGCTGTCTATGGAAGACATTTGCTTTGCCCTTTTATCTTGCAGGAAAGGGATCTGCATTTCGAAAGATAAAGGAATATCTCTTTCCTGTATGAGGCACAAAGTGTTGAAAGTTAAGCTATGGATAGATACCGAATAATACACATCTGTCATCTGCAACAGGTTCTTGGTGCTTCCATTCTCCTGCATCTCGATGGTCTCTCTGCCCCACTCCTGTGCCCGGGGATTCTTCGGATATTCAGCATAAGGTGACATCTGGAAATCCCCACTCTTGAAAATCAGTTTACTTATGTCATTTTTATTCTTCCTGTTTATAAAAGAATGAGGGAAAGTGAAAACTTACAACTTATCCTGCTGTCTTGTACACGCTTCTGACATGATCTCAGGAGAGATCATCACTTGATGTTACAAGCCTTGACTGGGAACAAAGATCACCTCACAGAAGGACTATAGTCCAATTATCTGCTCTGAAGCCAAGTCAGATATGAATTTAGGTCATGCAGCTCAGGGCATTATCTGGTGGGATTTGAAATCTCCAAAGTTACATGACAACCTCCCTGAGCAAACAGTTCCACTACCTTATTGTTCTGTTGGTGAAAGAATTTTTCCCTACATTCAGTTTGAGCCCCTCCTGTTCCAGTTTGTTCCAGCTATGCCCCTTGTCTCTTAAAAACATGTGTGTTCTTCTAAGTCAATGAGAAAAATCATGGAAATCGAGGAAGAAAAACATGTAGGAGCCCCTATGCTATTAACTATAGCACTGGTAGGCACTATGTTAATTCCTAAGAAGACCTGCAAGGAGCTGGCCTGAGTGACACCAAATGCCCCTCCAGGACTATAATGGCATATGAGTGGACTTTGACACTGCCAGTTCAAAGCAGAGTATCCTCCAGGAAGTCACATAAGCTGCCCAAGGCCAGGACTCATGAGAACATCAGTCCATTGCTGTGGAGATCTGCACTTTGGGCCACCTCATCTCCTGGCTGGGTTTTGCTGGCATCCCCCTGGCTCAAAATATGGGGTAACAGGTGACTTTTAATTCCACTGACACATCTATATTGCTGACAAATCCTGTTGCCAACTTTATCAGAGAGCTTTGAAATCCCAGATTTGGGGGCTGGAATGGTGGGGAGAGGGTGTTACTGCAAGGCATCCCCTTTCAGATTACATAAATCATGAAACGGAGCTTCCTAAGCAAGTACATCTTGTCCAACGCCACCTGCTGATATGGGAATGAGGTGCGTATGTGTGTGAGTGTGTGTGTGTGAGAGGGAGAGACACACAGAGTGAGAGCACATGCAGGACTTGTCCATAAAGGTAAATGAAAATAGCCTTAAATACACTCAAACACTGCTTGAGCAATGGCAAACAATCTCTCCTGTTGCCTAAACTGCTCCTTTCTTTATAGCTTGCACTTTTGGAGTTTACTTCCTGGCTTCAGAGCCTTCCCTCTGAGTGGGAAGTACTCCCCTGCCTCTCTGTCCTTAGAGGACCTGAATTCCAGGTGTACCTTTAAGAGACACCCAGTCCATTTTTTAGCCTGGCTGCTGGAGAAAAAAAAAAATTAAAGAATTCTCCAGATGAAAGCACAGCGTGATATTTGAGTATGTCTGATTAACCCACTTGCTTAGCTTATGTTTTGGTCCTTAGCTCTCCTATGTGTTAGCCCTTAAGAGCGTAGACGTGGAGCTCTGAGTGTGGTGCAATCCCCTGGGAGGATGGCCTGGCTGAGGCGGGGCTGGCAGTGGTACCTACCGGCAGCAGGTGACAATCAGTGCTATGCCCATGATCAGCAGCAGTCCCCCTCCTGCAGCGGCAATCACCACCGTGATGAGCTGATAGGCTACAGACAGGAGAGACAGAGGCTGAGAAACAGCAGCGTGGTTTTAAACCCCAGTGTAACACAGCCAGTCCCCATGCAAAGGGATTAGCTGTTCATGCCCCACCATCCTCCTCCCCTCCTCCCCATAAGCAATATAGCCTGAAGTTTTTAAGTGAAATAGAAACAAGTTCTTTTTCCCCTAAGGAATAGATTCCCTTCACTGATAGATCAGAGTAACTCCAATGGATTCACCTTCAAATATCTTGCTTCAAGAGCGCCACCTCTATGTGCTATCCTGACAGACTATACAGGGAGAGGAAATCTCCTTTCCTTAGGGGATGACATTAAGTCAACTCTGTCAAAGAAGGTCCACAAAATAACTTTCAACAGAAAGTGAAGAAACAAAAAGCACTGAAAAAAGTAGCATGTACCTACTGCATTTTAGACACAGTCACTTGGCATTACTTGTTTGAAATCTCCTATTTTTGACACTGTAGAAAATAAAAGAAATGAAATTTGGTACTCACGGTTTCCACAGTTGAATCCACCCAAGCCAAAAGGGCAGCTGGGAACAGAGAACAACAGGGAGTTTCAGCAGCTCAGTTGTGCCAACAGGTCACCAGAGCAAGGATGGTGGGGTAGGAGGAGGGCAGAACAGTCAGCATACCTCACGCAGGTCTCGTTTTCCAGCTTATATCCATCTTCACAGGCTAAAACCAGAGAGAAGGGCCGTGAGCACCGCGCAGTGGAGCCGGGAGGGATTTCCCAGCGCTGTTCCCACGGCAGCCTCACCTCCACCCCCCGGGCCCGACCGCACCGCACCACGGCACAGCAGGCGTGAGATGCACTTGGATGGGCTGCTGGATGTCCTCTGATTTGGGGGAAGCATCGTGCACTTAAATTCACCTCCCCCTGGCTCTGATGGAACCATTTCAGGGCTCCCAAGCAGAGCCAGTTTGGAGCCTGGCACAGGGAGGGCCGCCAGAGCTTCTTCTTGCCCTAATGAAAATTCACTGCACACTTGTACTGCTTCACACAAAACAGTGATGTAAAAAATCTGCAAGTGCCTCCAGTTTTCATTTTGAAAGCCCATTTAAATTATGTTACTTTAGCACTGGTGCCAGTTATTAATTATTTTACATGTTAGTACTGCAACAAGACATTTTGCAAACACAGTCAGGATGCTATTGGGATGAAAATGAGTTGCTAATGTTTTTTTTCTCATGTCACATTCTTTTCTGATCTTTCAGATTTGCAGCTAAATCAAATTTTGAGATATCGTATTTTACTGTACAAGAGAAATTGAATTTATTATCTAAATAACCCAGAATTGCCCTATGTGCAAAATGTTGGTGAAAAACTGGAACCATCACTTCAAAATAAAAAAAAATTCCATGCTTATGGACAGCTATCCTAAATTATCTGAGGAAATTATACTACCCTTCTGATGAACAGCAAAGGGGATGATACATTGGACACGCAGCTGTAAGGTTCAAATTACTGATAAGATCAGTGCTTTTCTCAGCAATAGTCCCAGCAGAGCTCTGGCAGATCTGCTGCCTCTCACAGGGGCAGAGAAGGTGGTCACTCAAAGGCCTGGGCAGGAGTGATGCAGAGAGTCACCTTGGGCAGAGGGACAAGCCAGGGCTAGCACAGGCAGCAGCCCTTGGGGGTCTGCAAGACATCTCCCGAGGGTCTGTAAAACCCCTGTAGCCCATTCCACAGGAAATTGTTCAATGAAAACAAAAACGTTCATGCTTCCCCCCCACAACACTATTTGCTTAAAACCGTCACAGAATTTCCCTAAATTTAATCCCAGTTTCAAATCAAATAGTTGGACTGGAGCTACATTTTAGAGAAACACCCAAGACTGATTTTAATATTTTCAGTGACAGACCATCAACCACAGCACTGGGTCAGAAGCGCACAAAGTTAATTTTCCTCAGCCGTTAAAAACATTCACCCTCTTTCTGGTCTGAATTACCCCAGTGTCAAATTCCAGACTTTGGATGTTTACTTATCAGATTAGAAAAGGTTATATGATTAGATTTCTCCTTCTCACCACCAAATCACTCCTTTATCTTTAATAAAGCCAAGGCCACTGAGATCTTTGAGTCTCCCTAAGTATTGCAGCTTTTCTCTAAACACTCACAGGTTCTCTTTGACCCTTTTGATTTCTAGTCCCCTGAAATAGATGTTGCAAGCCCAGGATTTCCCATCTGCCTACCTCACATCCTTAGGATGTGTGGACATGGAAGACTGCTGCACTCACATCATTTCTGTGGCTGTAGGCACAGACTTGCTGTAGCAACTGCACCAATGATGGTGGGAGGGCTGATGTCCACAATACCTGGTCTTGCACACCTTTCTTTGCCCTATATAGCCCCACTACTCCTTCACCACCTCCCTCATTCCATTTATTTCTCCAGAGCTGGGGATGGAAAAGGTGAAGCTCGTTACACAGCCCCCCTGCTGCATCACACTGTGATGCTTTTTGTCCTAGATATATTTTTCTCCCTCTAAGATGATTTCTTTGAAGTAAAGGAAAAGACCAGAGGTAACTGTGAAAGAGTTAAGAGCCTCAGTCAACAAACAGCCATGGCAAGGATAGTAAATCCCAAAGGATCCTTGCCTAGCTCATTCATCTCACTGGGGCATTAGCAAAAGGAGACTGGATGGGTTGCTCCTTTCACTTGCTAACAAAAGCAGACTGAAAACACTATGGAGTGAACGTTCTACCAAAGTGAACCACAGGATCAGGCAGCAACCACATGTGCAGTGGAAGGGAGGGAGGCATCACCTCACAGCTCACTGGAATTGTCCTCTCTAACGAGCACAGCAGCCCCAGTCCCAGCTCCAGCCCACCACCTGCATGCTGGGGAGGCCTGCAGGAGCAGGCAGACACGTGCTGGAGCCCACCCTAAGCTCAGCTCTAGCCCAGTAATGTGTGTGAGGCACATACACCTTGAGCAGTTTCAAAGCTGGAGCTGTGCCATGGGCAGGAGCAGCCCTGGGACCTCACTGGCACATAGCTCTCAGATCAGGAGGTTATAGGAGCAGAAAAGAGGAAAAGCAAGATCCTGAACATGCATTTCTCTGTTTTACTTAAAAACTTGGTGCTTAAGTATTTTCCTCCCCTCTCTGTGTCTTTTCCTGACACTTTGCTTTCTCCTTTGGCATCTTTCCTGCTCCTTTGAACATGCTCCCAGGAGAGCTCTCACTGTCACACTCACTTGGCAAGATTCCAAACACAAGCAGGGAACAGAGGAAAGGCCTAAGTGTCAGGGGCCAAGAAAAGCTATCGAGTTGTGCTCTTCAGCCTCGGATTCTTTTGCCTTTCCAAAAGACACTCAGGGGTCTCTTTGGAAACCTGCTTTGCTGCTCCTTGTTTCACTCCAGAAACGCTCTGTACTAGTAAAAATAGCATGCCCTTGGAAAGCTGGCACATCAGATTTGTTGCTCTGTTACTGAAATAGCCATGAAGATACTGAGAAGGTTGAAAATCAGCAGTGACCCAGAGACACCGAACTGCACAGCAAGAGGTACCCTGGCCAACCTGTTGGAACTCCTGTGGCTCAGAGACCCAACCTTTCCCTGGCCCATGGCATGCTTTCCCAAGCATGTCCCTGAGGACAGATGCTACAAGGAGGACAGAACAAATCCTGTGGGTCAGGGCAGCCAATTCTCCTGGCCTTCCCACGAGGCAGACCGGACAGGGCAGCACAATAGCCACTTCCCTCTTTGCAAATACTATAATTGGAGCTACTAAACCACATTTTCACAACCCACAATGAGGGTCGGATGCTCACGAGATCTCAGTTCCTGTTTAGGCACTAAAAGGGCAGAGATTTTCAAAGAGGCTGGTGTATTGTAAGCTATATTTATCAGCAAAATAGCCCTAAACATCAAAAGGGGGCCATAGCTTGGCTTTTGGAAAAGGTTTTAAAAATCCCAACCACCTGGCTTGCCCAGATGAGCAAATGATGATGAAAATCTGGCATCTTGTCAGAGAGCAGCACCATGCAGTCAGCGCTGCCCTCATGCCTCTGCACTACAGCCTATATCCAACACCAGCCCTGTCCCTCAGACACTCTCAAGCTGATCAGTAAGATGTTTCCTACTGACAGCAGTGAGATGAAGGTGGAGTTGAGGTCTCACTGTTTACAGGTAAGGTTTTTTACATTTTTCACAGCAAACAAGTTTCATAAGTATGGAGTAATCACAAGTATGAGGTCTTAGATCTCTTAGCTCTCTGCAACCATCACATCCAAGTGCCTCACAGCCTTTCAGGTATTTATCTTCACTGCTTGGCAAGAGACATGAACAAGACAAAGGGAGTAACTTTCCCTGGGTCCCCACCATCCATGATGGAACAAGAATTGGGTAAAAACCTCCCAAGTTTCAGCTCAGCTCCTCACTCACTGCATAAGCCTCTCTCTAACTCTCTAGGGTTGGTGGAAATGCTCAATATTTCCCAAAAGAAATCCTTCCTCCAGCATACAAGATGAGGGGAAGGATGGAAGGAAAACACAAAGGGAAAGGTTTTGTCACAAAGGAGCCACAGAGTGAAGGAGAGGCAGGGCCATGACCTGGCATGCAGCGATGCCCATCTCTGAGCTGTCCCTCCCAATCTGTAGCACATGAGTTATTCCCATATTTTTCTGACTCTCAGATTTGGAACCGACAAAACATCTCCACCTATTTTAAGAGCAACCCAGCAGGCAGTGCCAGAAGCAATATATTACCACTACTGCAATTGTTATTGATATGTCATCAGAAAACTGCATTTCTTGAGAAGCCTTACAGCAACCACAAACTAGGGAATAGGCACCCTGATCCTCCAGAAGTCATTTTGAACACTGGCACATAAAGACTTTGTTGAAAATGCAGCAAAACCAGATTTGTTGATCTGAGGAGTAGCTAAAAAGTAAGGCAATCTTTAAGCTTAAAATTTCTATTTGGAACCCAGCTGAAAAATAAATTCATAATCATTTTCAGATGCAATTTTTTTAAATACTGATGATGTGTCAATATAAGCATTTGAGTTTAAAGCACTTTCCCTAAGTTCACTGAGAGTTCAGACAAAATCAAAACAGGCAGAGACACACGTCATCTCTGCTCTGTGCCACTGAACTGGAGCCCAAAGCAGTCAGGCCCTTTCTGCCTCTCCTCAATCACTGTGATTCACAGCATGCTCCAGAAAGAGATAATATTATTCCTAGAGAGAGACTGTGTCTTCAGTGTCTGCTGAAAAGCCCCCTAACTAAATAAAAGAAACCTGAGCTGCTAATATTTATTCATTATATTGAGAGTTTTTCATGCACAGCACTACATGCACGCACTCATTTCCACTGGAACAAAAACTTTGAGGAAAATTCAGGCAAAATACACCACATAAAGAGCAATACCTCTGCAGGAGTGGTCCATCTTGTTGTATTTGAAGTACCCGCTTTTGCACTGGCAGAGCGCGACTCCATCAAAGTCGGTGCATTCTGAAGTTTCCTTGTCACATTCAGGGTCTTTCTGTCTGCACAAGCTGCCAGCTGTTGGGAGAGGTCACCAACATCAGCATGGTTCTCTCTGAACCCACCATTATGCACATTTGCTTTACCTGGGCATCCCGTCCAGCTCATGTACAGCTTTAATATCTTTTTTTTTTTTCTTTCTTTTTTTTCAAGTAATAATTGTTCAATTAGGAAGGAGTCAACATTACCCTATGTCACCATTTCTTGTGTAACTACCATCATTTGTACAGGCAAATACAGGGGGTGAATAATAAATATTTCAGTTCAGAAGCAGAAGGGGAAATGAAAAAGAGAAATCTGGTTTGGCTCAAGCTCAAACACATTCATCCCCTGACACAGTTCAACAAATCAATTTTTAAGTTTGTATCAAGCAAAACATTTTGCTTAGACCAAACCAACTCTTTTCCATTTCACTATTAAGCACTGGATTTTTTCATTTTTCAAATAAAAAATTTGTACTTTTATTTATGTTACTTTGAAGCAGTATTTTAATTTAGAAAGTCAGATTTATTACAATGAGCATTCAGCAAAACTATGGATAAATTATGGAAATTGTCACAACAAATTTACAGTTTTTACCAGGAGGTCAGACTAAATGGAATCAATAAATATTTGTGAGAAATTGGATTTTATGGAAAATATGTCACTCATTTGGCACTCTCCTTTTATAAATCTCTCCTTGCTAGATCAATTTTTCTTTTTATCTGACATCTTTTCTTTTAGGTACTTACACAAGAATACAATTTGTTTCTTACTCTGCTTATTTCAAGTTAGAAGTTGACTTTACAGAAGCCCTGTATCAGAGGTAATGAATAGGTATAATCTGAGCAGGTTTACCCAAATAATTTTAAGCAATCCATGGGCAGAGTATGGCTTTAAAATACAGCACATTGCAATAGAAGCACGCACCAAACTTCTCATCTGCATGTTTACTTTGCCAAAATGATGCCAGGGGCTTTCCTCTAAATCCAGGCTAAGTGCTGCCACCCTTCATCTTCCTCAAGGCCAAACCTTAAAATCATGAACCCAAAAGTCAAAAAATGCCACGTGCAGCAGTTTCCTTGCAGGAAACTCTTTCAGGGATCCTGAGGTACCTCTCACAGATAAATCTCTATCACTCCCTCAGGAAGTGAGGAGAACTGGGAGATGCCAGGGCAGAGCACTGGGGTCCACCTGGAGTAGATCACGCACAACACTGGTGTCCGTCTCCACATCTTTCTGTGCTCTATCTACATTCCCCTTGGGCAGACAGAAGATTCAGTACAGAAATTGAAAACTCTTAATTGTGAACCATTTTACAACCTGCAACACTGAAACTGGGCAGGCAGGAGAGCAGAGTTCGCCGTGCAGCCTCCAGGCAGCTCTAATCGAGTTCACTGGAGGGGTTTTGTCTCTTGGCTTTCACCATTTCCCTGGCTCCCGGCCGTGCATGTGAAATTAAGACTTACGGCTTTTTGATCTGGCTGGGCCCAGTGTCACATCCCAGAGATGAAAGGCTGCCCTACAATGTCTCTAATCCTGTGCTGCGCAATATTTTCACAGAGAGGCAGATTTCTCACACATGTGGCAAAGATAAGGCGGGTATCTGCATCCCTTTTGTACTGGGGAAGTTCTTAAGATGACTCCCATTGAAGTAAAAAGATTCAGAGGGACTTTTCCAAATGACAAAACATTCTCCCCCTTTTATAAAAGGGGCCAAATAAAACATCCCTTTCCCCTCCTGCCACAGTCCTTCCAGATGCTATTTACCTCTGTGGAGTGACTTCAGGCTGGAGATGAATTGGCAGGTTTCAGTGGGGGATTTGCAAGCTCGAATGTAGCTTTTCACACTGCCGATAACATCGAAGAAAGTCACGTTGGATGCTAAAGAGAACGTGGATTGCACTGAAACATGCACAAAATTTGCCTCCCTAACAAAAAACAAAACAACAAAACAGCCCTGAATATCACAGGTCAGTCTGATGTCATCATTAGCACCTTATACACAGGACTGCTATTAACACAAGAGATGCTTCTCACAGACACAGCACTACATGTGCACTGTAACACACCTTAAAACCAGGACTAGCCAACACACAGAGAGGAGAATACAGAGCCGGAAGGGATGCTGGTAGCTCACTTTGGAACCAGCCATAAATCCCTCCTGGGCAGCCCATCCCCAAGCTGCTCAGGTCAGGAGGAGAGTACCAGGTGAGCCTGGCAAGCTGGTCAGGTATTCCTCATGCTCTGTACCACTGCCAGGCTGAATTGTATCAAGCCCAGCACCGACTCAAAATGGAGAGTGTTGATCTCAAGTTGAAAATCTCAAATGCTCAAGTTTCTCATTCTTCCCCTGGTAGCCTTAGCCTTACCTGGTTGCCTTGACAGTGGAGTGGTGGTATCCTGGCAAGCCTGACAGTGATGCATTGAGCTGCAAGGAGGGAGAGAGCAGCTGTTAGTGTCCCAGGGGAGGATGAAAGGAGGCAGCCCCGTGGGATGTAGCATGAGACAGTCCTCCTGGGTCACTGACACCATCCCCTGTGTTTCCCAGATGCCTGCTGAGACCAAGGGGGCTCTGAGCATCCCAGAGGTTCACCTGCTGTATAGCAGAGATGCACTGCCTTGTTGCCAGTAAGGGGTGGACAAAGTCACCACTGCACAGCCTTGGCCAAGAAAAAAAGCCTCAGGGATTTTGATATGAGCATCTGCATGTGGCCCCACTGTGTAATGACCACAAAGGTCAGGGATGAGCCAGATGTCAGCAGGGAGAGAGCCCCATACAAGGCCGACCTCAAAGCAGCATCCTTGGAGACTGCAGATCTTCCCTGACCCTGGATCTGTGCAGTTATTTGTATTTATTCCCCAGCACAAGCTCTGCAGGCAGTCTCGCAGTGACTCCACCCAGCACCCCCTTCCTTTGGGAGCATCTCCAAATCACCTGCTCCAAAGAGGTGCAATGAGTGCACCCAGTCCAGGAACCACCAACAGGATGAACTTGTGCACACAGTGATCTGGATAAGAACTGCACAGACATGTACCCATATATCCCATGGGTCTTTTTGGAGCTATTGATGGCACAGCCTGTGGGGAAGCCAACAGCCTGTCCAGCACTGGCTCTCAGCTGACCAAGAGCCACATGGCTACAACTGAATGGCTGGGAAACGTGACAATCATAAGAGGAGTGAAGGGGACTTGTCCCATCAGCGCTGCCAAAGTCACAGCAAGGACACTCACCACCTCCAGGATCTCCCTCTCAACGTGGAAGAGCTCTGCGTACTTCCCGTGGGTGATATTAAGTTTCAGGGGAACCTGGCCAATAAATATTCTCACTGAAAAGTAGAATAAGACAAGTTAGCTGGAACACATCTCTGTGCCACGTGTCGATGTGCTTTCATCTGCCTTACATGAGAGGCTGTTTGCATGGAAAATCCCTTTACAAGGCATACAGAAAACTCAGATCTGAGAGTCATTGCCCCAAAAAAGCAAAGTCACAGCCTTGGGTTTTTTTCCCAAGGGCTGCTGCAATGTTTCCACAGTCCCAGTTGAATTCCAGAGCTCAGTGCTGCTGAACAGACAGCATTTCACTTCAGTGTTCATACACTTCATGCAGAAGCACAGGCTAATTTAAATAGATCTCTGAACACAGAGAGAGATGGGTAAATCTAGTAAGACAGTGTCAGGTACCAAGCTATTTATGATAATTTGGGATAAACATGTCAAATCTCTTACTCCTCCCTGCAATGGAAGGAAATCAAACCAGCAAGTCAAAATAAAGCACTGTAGAAAGGACATTTTCATTTTTCAAACTGCTGGAGAGAATAAGCAATGACACTGGAAAAGGAGTCCAAAAGATGCATTTTTCTGTGCTTAGATTCATATTTGATTCACAGCAGCAGAATGCAATAATCTGAGTTGTCCAGACTTGCAGAGATAATACCCCTAAATCTTGTATTAAGTGTCATGAGATACTCAGTGGAAATGAGAACTCAGAACTCCAGCTTTATGTTCCACCAGAAAAAACAAATACAGTTACAGATAACATTATAAAGTCTCCACTTCTTTCCCATTTTTTCCCATCCACTGAACCTATCTTCACCACAAACTGTATATCAGACATCTCTAATGTAACAACTCAAGACAAAAAATTATGATGAAAATCACCTTCATAGTGTTTATATAATCTGCCGATACCCCAGTTCAAGGCATAATCAAAACAAGTCTCTAAATTAGAAGCTGACATATTCCAACTTGAAAAAAATGTTTCAAAACACTCTTCAGGGACACGTCACCATGTCTCCTTAGCAAAATTTCCATGCCTCTAATCCTCGTTGATTAAGGGTCAGAAGAAAATCTATGAAAACAAATTCCCCTTTACAATGGGATATTGTAAGTCCTTGAAACTGAGAGTCGTCTAATAGAAAGGAAGGGGTCAGAACCTGAGTTCCAGCTAATAACTGGGCTGCTCAAAAAATGCTAAAGGTATGAAACAAGACCTTGATCTTACAAAGACTTTCACGGCTGCTTAGCTTTCCACACGTGGCTGATCTCACTGCAGTCAGGTTACACAACAGCCCCACTCACTTCTCCCAAGCCAAGAGCCTTCTCTGGAGTTTGCAGAGCTGATAAGCTGCTGAATGCTTTCTGGGAGTTTTAAAACACATAAGGAACAGAACGGGTACATCTGTCCTTACTAACAAGCATGAGCCCACCGCTCCATTGCTGCGTTTTTAAGAAGCACTCAGGTATCTCTGCCTGCTCCCCAGGCAGCCCAACACGACAGGCATTAGACACCACACTTGTATAAACACTAAAAGGCTCTGATAAAAATGATGGCTGGCAGGAACATTAAGCTCCTGAACTAGTTTGAGCCTAAGAAAATTTATTTTAGAAGATTAAAGATAATTATTTCCATCCCTGGTTTTTCACTTTTGTTTTCTTACCTAAATTGCACTTCCCTTTTTCCAGCTCATATCCAAGAGGACACTGACAGATATAGGAGCCATGGGTGTTGTTGCAGGTGGCCAGCGCAGGACAAGGGTTGGAAAGACATTTATCCACCTCTATAAAAGTAAAAAAAACAAACCCAAACCCAACAGATTATACTTACAGAATCATAAATATCATCAACTGTTGGGCTAAAAGAGATGAACTTGGCTCCCCATCTGTGACTCCTTGAGCATTATCAGATGCTTCTTTGCATCATCTGCACTTACTATTTATGCTGTTCCTAATTATTATGTTGGAGCTGAAAGAATAAATATAAACCACTTGAATATTCATTCAAAAGCCCTTGGGGTCTAGCATGGATCCATGTTAATATGAACATCCAACTGATCTACAGCACTGCTCATCAGAAGATCTCAGGGTTCTTTCCAAAGATAAACAACACAACAGTTTATGCATGAGAAGACCAAAGAAGGAACCCCAACAGCCCAAGTTACATATGTGAGCATGGCTGCTTCACCAAAGCCCTGCCCTTTCCATCCAAGTCCTGTTTCTCTGCTCCAAAGGTAGTGCTTGAGCACTGATCCAGTCTGTAAATTACCCAGTAATGGTGGAGGCAGCCCTGGCTGCAATCACCTCCTTTTCCAGAGCTCCTCCATGCCAGCCTGGGGATGGTCACAGAGGTGATTCCTGCCTGTGCCACCACTCACAGTGCCCTTCCTGCTGGGTGAGCAAAAGCTGGGGGAACACACACCACTGTGATAATATGGTGTCTCAGGGCATTAAGGACTGCAATCTCAGATGCTTCATAGATTACACAACTCAAACTGCAAATTCTGAAAAATGTATCCAATATTTCCTCTTGAAAAAAAAAAAAAAAAAGAAAAAAAGATGTCCTGATCAAAAAAGCTCCTCTTCCTGCATCTATGACTCACATGAGCAGACACACATCACACACGACCCACAAGGGCAGACCATAGGCAGGGCTGTGGACTTGTCAGTGACAAGGCTCTACAAGACCAGCAAAACATCTTACACACCACTTGTACCTATCTTGTGGTTGCTGCTGAGTGCTGCAGCAGAGGCAGGAAGGACAGGCTCTGTGGTTAAAGCATGAAACACAAGAGACAAAGCTGTGTGAACATTTCTGGTGGCACCATGATAGGCCATGGCAGCACACAGACCCGACAGTCCCAAACCAAACTCTGCACGGAGACACACCACTTGATACAAGCTCATGCCTGGACTAGCCTGGCACAGCTACCTCAGCATCAGTGAGAAGTGGTGACTCTAATCTAAGCAGCCAGAAATGAGTGGGCGTGATTTAAAATCATGGCTTTCGCTTTGCCATCTTTCAGTCTGTGCTTCATACAGCAGAGACCAGGGCAGCTTCTCTCAGGGCAGTGATTGCCCATGTACAAAGCACCATGTTCAAGACAGCAGAGGGTTCTTTTGCATTCTTGTAAATGGCAAATCTCAGTTTTCAAAGGAAAGAATGATTTGGGCAAAAGCATGAATCAGTTGCTAAACAGGATGCATTGTCTTAATTTTTCAATTAAAAAGAAATTCATTCCAGTAAAGTGATTTTTTTTTTTCATTAAGCTATAGCTATAATTAAAACAAATCAGTCTGAGAAGTAACCTTTAAATACTTAATTATTGGATGGAATATATATTGTTGCCAATATTTCACTGAGATTAATGCCTTTAGCATACACAATATCCTACAGTGGCATGATGGTTGGGCTCTGAACTTCAAGCACAAAGTCAATTTCCTTTCATATAAGACTTCAGCAAATGTATTTACTTGACAAGATAAGGAGACTGGCAGTGGTAATAAATTACTATGACAACACACTCAACAAGACTATGGTACATAGCCTACCAGAAGAAGCATCAGGCCCCTAAGTTGAAGATTAATGTTTAGTGAGATGGGGAGAAAACAACCATAGGTTGTAATATGAGAAGCAGTTTCAACACAAATACCAAGTGCTGGCCAAGTGTATTTTTTCATTAATAAGACAGGTACCAGTCATTATTGATTGTTATTGTTTACCTATCAACAAATATAAATTGCCTTCTGGGCTTACCTGTAAGGCCAATAAGCTTTATTTTTTTTTGAAACTGTCACATTTCAGCTTAATCTTTCTATCAGAAATGTTCACCAAAGTGCTCACCCTTATTTCGGCCATTCAACTTGACTTCTAAACCCTCAGCTTTAACAAACGAGCACAGAGATGAGTTATTGCCCTCAAACCCTGCTGACAACAGACTTGTCATACATACATGCACACATAACTTTTTGAAAACTCTTCAAGTGGGACCCAGGTATTCCTGCCCTGCTTGTTGCTGGCCCCATCACTGTGGTGGGTGCCACTGTGCACATTACCTGTTGCTGGAGGTGATGTCCTCAGCCTGAACGTGCTGCTTGACAGAGGAACAGTGGTTGGTTTGGCAGCAGCCAAAGTAGTTGCAATGCTCACAGTGGTCTTGGTGGTTGGAGAGGCTTCAGAAGGACTGGTAACAGGAATGTTTTCCTCAGTGACTTTACCAGGATTTGCAGTGGTGGGATGCAGGGCTTCCGTGCTTCTACCAGTGGTATGGCTGTGCTTAGTGGCAGTGGGTGTCTGGGCCCTGTGGTCTTTCATGGTGCTAGCCTCACCTGGGGTGGGCCGGCGACCGGCCGGCGTTGTCAGCACCCGAGGCTGCACCGTGGTCACTGCCACTGCGGGGACAAGACTGCTGTGATTTGTTGTACTTGGTGTGGGACTAAGGGGTGCATCTGTTGGACCAGCCTGTGGAGCAACACTGGCTGTGGTGAACAGTGGTGTTGCCTTCCCAAAGCTGTCCCCTTGGGTGGTGGCATCTCTAGGCGAGGCAGTCTCTGTTACTGTCACGGGAGCAGACACAGACACGACGCGTCCACCAAGCAACTCCATGGGTGCCGTAGGGAGAGGTGACGTGGTGGGAGTGAAGGTGGTGCTTTTTTGGGGCTGGTGTGTGACACTGGGCTTGTTGGTCTCTCTGGGTGAGCTCCTGGCTGTGGCAGCTGTGGAGAGCACCTGCCTGACCACAGTTGTAGCCACAGTGGTGCTTGCTTGAGCACTCTCGCTGGACTGCCAGATAGATGACGGTGATGAAAATACAGACAATAAAGATGCTAATGAGTAAGATGGGGAGGGCAAGGAGGAAGTGGGCAAGGAGGATGACAGAGGAGGTGAAGATGCCATCACAGAGGGCGAGCGTGGCTCAGGTGATTCTGACAGTGTAAACAGATGAGTTGGTTGTGGTGTCGATGACAGCAAGTGCTGCAGTGATGTCAGTGAGGAAGAGGCTGGAAATGCTGATGAAGACCGAGTGGATCTGTCAGTGGTCAACAACTCAGAGTCAGTGTTGAATAGAGTTGTATTTTCTATGCTGCCTGTAGAAGCAGATGTCAGTTTGGAAGGGTGCACCAGCAACGGCTCCGTAGATGGTTCAACAAAACTGGTACTGTTTGATGCATTTGTCTGCCTGTCCTGAGCCACAGATGACTGTGAGGCATCAAAAGGGCTGGAAATTTCAGAAAAAAAGGTGGAACTTTCTGAGGAGTCAGCAGAGGTGCTGCTGTTGGAGATAGACAGGAGGGTCCTTTCTCCTCCTCTGGTATATGTGGTTGAAATGTATGTGCCATCTGTGTGAGAAACCGAAGCCCTTTTCTCAGCATCAATGCTACTGACTGGCTCATGGCTACCTGAAAAGTCTGGAGTAAAAGGACAAAAAAATATTAGAAAGACAGAGTAATATTAAAGCATTTTGATGTTATATTAAAACTGCTTGCTAAATAAGATGTTCTTGTCTGTGTACCTGTCCATGATTTTCTAAAAGTTTCAAGCACCATTCAAGCATGGTTATGGGATTAGGAGTCTTATGCACTCCTTAATTGATTCTAAAATGGTGAACCCTGACAGACACAAGACTCCCATGAAATGTGTAGGTATCCATATCATTGTTTTTCACATATTGCTTTCCTAAAGTGATCAAGCTCTTAGCATTCCTTGATATTTGTGGCAAGCTAAGCAGGAAAACCCAGCTGTTCTCTTTATCACTCATAATTTACAAAACTCGTATCCTTTCCCTCTTATCCTCCATTCTTATCTACAGAATAGCCATCTTGTTCAGTCAATTTGTTTTCAGACACAGTGAACTTCATGCCTCTGCAGGATGAAGTTATTACATTATGTGAATTTGCAGCTTATCATGAACCCAGTGATTCAAAACTTTGCAGTCTAAGAAAAAAATTAGGTTTTTAGGAAAACCTAAATGAACAGTACATCAGGCTGCAAAAAATTCAGATTATTTAGCATAAAAGATGTAATCAATATTATAATATTAATTCCAGGACGTACAGCTAAATTCAGCCAATTTTAAAAAAATAAAAAAATGGTATTGAAAATTTGTTTTAATTCTTCAACTGACTTAGGTCATCATGAAACACTTCTGAAAGCATCACCCAAAAGAAATCAGTTAGGATGCAAAAAAAAGTAATGCAACCATCAAAACAGGAGAGTTTATGGCTCCATTTCTGGAGTGGAGTAAATACTTCTCCATCTGTGTGGGGTCCGGTTTTGAGTCCTTTGATGGAAACATCCCCCTGAGTGAACCCACAGGTGGTACTGAATATAGTAATGAACAAGAACTTTATGTACAACATACTAAAAATCAGGACAATGTGAATTCCCCCCAGATGCACACCAGGAACCATCAACTTACTTGTGAGATCATTTTGGAAAGAAGAGTAAGTGGGTATCTTGGCAGAACGTACGAAGACTGTCTCCGTCGCAGAGCCCGTGAAGCCCCTGCTGCTGGTGGAGGTATTGGCTGTCCTGTCCTGCTCCACCAGCCCTGGCTCAGACCCTGGCCCTGGAGAGTTGGAAGCTTCAGCATGGAAAGAAGAGCTCTCCATGCCACCAGCCAATGTGCCATCTGTCACCGACTGCAGCATCCTCTCCTCAGCGCCCGCAGATGTGGATGAACTGTACATGGGATCAGTGATGGGGCTGGACATCCTCTTCTCAGCACTTGAGCTGCTTAGGGAGTGATGGCTGCTGCCAGTTGCTGGAAAAGGATTGAAAAGCAGGCATCTGATTTTATCATCTCAGAGCAGACAGCACTGTCCAAATACTGAAGTACCATTGGAGTCATAATGGTATGTTTATGTTATTTATAATTATTACCCCAACCCACACAGGCAGTCAATGTGTCCTACAGCAACAAGCTACAAGTTTCAAGAACGAGACCCTTCTTGTTAAGCATCAGCAGCTGCAGATACACACCACTGAGCAGAACCACGACCACTTATAAATGCTGCTCATGACACCTGCAACATCTGTGTCATACCAGTTCTAGAGAAGGGGAGGAGGGAGAGGCAATCAAACACTACCCCAGAGTTCAGAAAAACTCACTGGAAGGTTCAGCAGCAGCTGAGAAGTAGGTGAAGACCCTGGATGAAAGGGTGACCTTGGGCTCTGGGGACCCTGCTTGGCCAGATGACACGTGTTTCACTTGAGGCCATGCCGTGGAGGATGGGATGGGGCCGGTGCGGATGTCCCCAGCTGTGTCCAGCTGAGATGTGAGGCTTTCTGCTTTTGTGCTCCATGCGCTGTGGCTACCTGGGTCTTGAGATATCCCTTCCTTGTGGATGAAGAGCGTGGCTGAAGGTGAAGGCACTGAAATGCTGGGAGAAAAAGCAGGCAGCAGCTTTGTTGGAAGCTCACTGAGTCCAGCACTGTTCTGTGAAACATTACTCCGCTTCCCAGGCTCTGCTGCTGCTGAGGACAACAGGACCATGTCCAGGGTGCTGGTGGTGGGGGAAAAGGGAGTGGAGCTCCCTGTGGCACTGGAAGCTCCGTGGGTGTCCAACATGGGCACTGTGCTGCCCTCCTCACGGGGGGTAGTTGTCACCACACTGGGTGTGCTGGTGAGAGGCAGGAGTCCTCCCTTTGCTGAGGTCTTGTCTGCTGAGAAAGAGCAAAGCAAAATGATTTATGCACCCTAAACTATAAATAAGCAGGTGTTCTCTCTTCCATCACCAACCTCAGGCTGAGGGCACAGAGAGAATGTGGCAGAAAACCCAATCCAGGGAAAATGCTAACTGTGAAGGAACAGCTCTTTCCTGTGCTAGGAGGTGAAATGCTAACTGTCAAGGCACAGATCTTTCCTTTGCTAGGAGGCACTGCTCACGGTGGGGCATCCTGGAGAGGGCACTAGGAACAAGCTATGGGAGCACTTTTGGGTTAGCTTCCCTTCAGCACTGCTCCCTGTGCCACAGACCTGGGCACCAGACACCCGCACTGTCACCTCTGCACCCACACTGAGTGAGGGGGACGTTACACACAAATCCCTGGTACTCAAAAGAGAGCATGGCAGGTTTGTATGGGATCACTAAATACTGTCTTTGCACCCCAGGGTGGGAGTCAGGAATGACTGCTGCTGCTTCTGCTGGTATGAACACAGCCAATGGGGAAGTCTTGAAATTGTGCTGTCCCGAAAACATAGCAAACCTGGAGGCCAGATTGCTCTGGCAGTAAGGTTGGCTTTTTCTGGTGGCTAAATGTAAGAAACACATAATGTGTTTTTCTCTGGAAGTTGAAATTTTCATCCATAATGTCCAATGCCATCATCCAGCACCTTCTATCATGCCCTCACTCTCCATGCAGGTGGGTGCCTGATGTGTGGTCAGAGCTCACCTGGGGAGGTGCTTTCTGAAGCAGATGGTGAGCCTGTGAGCAATGGGTTCACGGACGACAGCGTGGAACCTGTGCCACCACCACCCTGGGTTCCCAAAGAACCCAAATAAGGGCCTGGAGAGCTCATGTTGTCGGTACCAGTGGTGAAAATCTCTGTTGTTTGGGCCAGTGTGGTGCTGGCTGGCAGAGACCTTAACGTCCTCCCTCCACCCTTGGTGCCTGTTGTGGAAGCAGGGGTGCTGGTGGTGGGGAAATTGGTTCTTCTCTCTGTTGACAGGATGCTGAATGACACATGACTGATTCCAGTAGCTAAAATATGATAAAGAAATTTACATTTTTATACGTATGAAACTATAAATAAAAATGAGCTTTCTTCCAATAGTACCCAGAGGCAGTGGTACACAAACACAAGTAGAAAATATAAGATGTCAATCTCCAAAGATGTAAATCCTTCCTACAAAAATCTGTCTTCTAAAAAAACAGTGTGATGCTGACAAAAGTGCTATTATATAAAAACTGTTGAAGTACTAATGCTGTGCACTTGATTTCACCATTATGTGCCTGAGTGCACTCCATGCTGCTAGAACAAATATCGTGATGACACAGAAAAGCCTGGAAATCAGTTCAGACAAGGCACTACTCTGAGCAGTGTGAAGGTCTTAGAGAAACAGGATCAGGGGGATCAGACCCCTTCAGAGCCACAGCTGGGGCTGTGACCAAACAGCAGCATGAAGGGCCTCAGAGATCGCCTTCCAAGTTGCCTTAAATTTGTTGAGCTGGTTCAAATTCTGTGAAGCAGCATGATCCAAGAAGTAGGACAGAAGGTAGGAACTAAAGTCTGATCCCTGGGACCACAGGGACACGATCTAATCCTCCCCTTGCATAGTTCTCTTGTCTGTAACATGGAGATAGAAACTGGAGATAGTAAAAAAAGGACTATGATTTGAAAGTTAATTATTTTTCTTGGCATAATGAAACTTTCCACACATGTGCCCTTTCTGTAAAAAATTTAAAGCACATTTTTTGGTCAAGAAAGCGCTGAATAATTTCAGACACAAAATCACACTGCATCCTTCCAAACAGTATATCCTACACAGCAGGAAAGAGCAGACAAGTGCAAGCTGGAGGAAATTCTCCTTTGGCTTGCAAGAAAAATGATATTTCAATTCTAACGTGAGCTCACCGGGGGAAGGACCTTCTGAAGGAGAGCGAGAGTGCGTTAGGGAAGAGTCTGCCACCTCAGTGAAATCTGTCATTCCTGTGGAGCCCTGAGCTCTGGAGCTGTCTCTCACAGAAGATGTGGACAAGGACTGGGTTGTGCCCAAGGTCCTGTACAGGGCACTGCTGGATGTGGAGCCCTTGGCTGCTGTCCAGTGGCTGCTGCCCGAGGCAGACCTGGGCAGCCTCCCAGCACTGCTGGACGTGGCTGAAACGGGAGTGTTGGTTGCAGAGGAAGTGAGAGAAGTTCTCTCTGCCACTGTTTTGCGGCTGCTTCTGACACCTAGGATACAATAAAACCAGGTTTGATTTATGCACACAGAACTATACAAATGACTGTTTGCTCAGCACACTGCCCACTAAGAATCTGAAGGTGTTTCTCTGGAAAGAGGTGAATCTCTTAAACACAGGCACATGTGCTTTAAAAAAGCCATGAAAAATCTCAAACCCATGTCCTACAGACCAGGCTGCATGGCACATATAGTACCAGGTAACAGCTGCAAAACCCCAGCAAGTGTCTCTGACAGGGCAAGTATGTGCACGTATTTCTTACCAATATTCTTCCCAGGAAAAGAATTTCATTAGTAAGGAGGCTATCGATGTTTTCCACTTTTTCACCCAAAAGCTGAGCTCCACTCTTCCCCTTCCCACCCGCCCCACTGCCAGCTCAGTGCAGTCAGTAATAAAAATTTCCATGTATCCAGTAATGACTGATGACCACATCTGACAAAAAACAGTGCAGGGACATGACACCTCACCCAGCCCCAAGACAGACAGCTTTCAGACTAACAAACTTACCCTGGAAAGGACCTTCAGAGGCAGAGAGGGAGCTTGTGAGCAAGGGACCCCCAGGAGGGCTTGGGAGATCAGTGGCTTCCCGAGAGCTGTTGGGATGATGTGTCCCAGTCCTCAAGGAAGAGGAGGTCTCGCCCAAAGAGCCTGTGGGGTTGGTGCTGGTGGCAGAGCTCCTTGTCAGCCCAGCTGTGTGGCCGTTTTCTGGGGACATCAGTGTCCCCACTGCCATGCTGGACATGTCAGCACCCTGGATGGCCAAGCGCAGCGTCGCCTCTTCTGCACCTGGGATGCTCTTGGGGGGTTCATAATTGCTGCTAAAAGCTGAAAAAGGAGAAGAGAAAGACAAAACTGCGTAAATAAAAACTGCTGGGTCAGTTTCATCCCACTATCAGTAGATGTAGACAATGTATGTGTGAATATTCAATACGGAAATATTTAATACTGGGAAATCATTAAGAGGGGGAAAAGTGGTCTCTAAATAGGAACTGCTGAAGTTATTGCTTGCAAAATTCAACTGGAAGTCTTCAAGGAAAATCTATCCTCCCCTTCCAACAAGAATAATATTTATCCATACTTTCATTTCTGTGAAATGTTTTTAAATGTACAGAATGTGCCAAATAAAATATTATTCCTCCTTTCTTTAAAATGAAAAGGATGTATTTTGTTAATAAAGAGTCTTTAAATAAGTGTCCTGAGGTATACAGCTATATATCAAAACTCACTTGTGGAAGCACTTTCCGAAGCAGACGACAAGCCTGTGAGCAATGGGTCTGTGACACTTCTGCCTCCATCACCCTGGACCCCCACAGACATCCCAGGGGTCTGGCTCTGGGCTGAAGAACTGGTGATTTCAGTCCCAGAGGTGGAAATCTCTGCCATGGTGACCAGCCTGGTGCTGGCTGGCAGAGACCTTAATGTCCTCCCTCCACTCTTGGTGGCTGTTGTGGAAATGGAGGTGCTGGTGGTGGAGAAATCTGAACTGAACCTCTCTGTAGCTGAGTTGTTGGATGACTGGTAGCTGCTTCCAATGACTAAGGTACAATAAAAAAATGGATTTATACATATGAAATTATAAACAGATGGATCCATTTTCTTCCCAGATGCTTACAGTGCACATAAAGATACTAAGCACAGGAAGTTTTCAATCTGGACAAAGTGCTCTTTTGGAAAGGCACGGCTCCCCTCACCGCAGGAAGACCTTGCACAAACCCCAGGGCTTGCTGCCAGGCTTTGTGAGAGTGGCGTGGCCCAGACAGCAGGAAACCCCACAGGACGAGGACTGCAGGGATTTGCCTTTAAATCCCACCTTTGCTCTAATGTTGTTGGAAATAGGCTCAGGCTTTTTTTTTTTTTGTGGCTTGAGCACAGCATCAGATAGCAAAGGGAGGAAAGCTAAGCACAGCCACATTCCTATATAAGCCTGCAGCTCACTACACATCCCAGGGCTTAGCAGGGCACCGTCCTTCAGATACTGGATCTCAGGTTCCCTGCAGCCCCAGTGGTGCTCCCAACAGCTGTGACAGAGAGAAGGGATGTGTCAGTGTGAGAATCCTGGAGATGTGCTCGCTCCTGAAAAGCCCTGGACACAGGATAAGGATTCAGCAGCACTGAGGTTTTCAGTGTTCATGTGGAGTTGGGCAAAGTCTCTGTTTCTGGGAACTCCAGAAATTGGCTGCTGCAGAGCAAGCAAGAGGAAGCCATGGAGCCCAGGGATCTCAGATTTGTTGCCCTGAGCAAGTTGTCAAGCACAGGCACCTCACCCTATCTAGCTGAGGGCAAACCCACCCCGTGTGGCCACAAGTGTGGCTTCCCAACCTCCCACCCCACTCGGTCACCACTTGGGCACAGCTCAGATGGGGCTCAGAGCTGCCCTTGCTCTGCAGCTGGCACTGGCCCAGTGAAGATATTTCACAGCTGCAGGCATCCACCCTGCAGAAAACACTGTGATAACATCCAAAGAACTTTATTTTTTTTTAAGTGGAAAATGCTGGGGGGTTGGATCAAATTATTTTTTCCACTGCTTTTTCCTGCTTTCAGCAGGGAATTTCAGCTAACCATCCAAATAATAAAAAACAGAGTGCATGCAAAACAGAGCATCTCCTCTGCTTCAAGAAAGCAAATACCATAAAAATGGCTTTTTAAAACTAGGAAACAAAGGTCAGCAAACTCACCTCCGAAAGCATTGTCCGTGAGAGGTGATGCTGCCAGCAAAGGGCTGGTGGAGTTCCCCGTGACACCCCTGGAGTGTAGCCCGATGTGCTCTGCACCAGTCTGGGTACTTGAAGCTTGGGAGGAGGCCTGAGGCTGTCCCAGGGAGCCAGGGAGGGCAGTGCTGGGGCTGCTCCCCAAGGGGCTGGGTGAAGCAGCTGCAGTGCCCATGGCAGGGCTGCTGCCCAGCTCCGTGCCCACCAAGCCGCTCACCGGTTGAGAGAGGCTGTCAGTGCCTGCAAGGCAATGGGGGAAAGCAGATGAGAGCCCAGAGATGGGCTTAGCTGCCCTCACACTATTCCATAATGCCACCCTTCCCCTGCCCCTCAGCCCCTCTGTCTGTACTGTGCCTTCAGAAACTTTGAGTCTGGAAGCTGCACCAAGTAATTCATAATTTTGAATACCAGGAGAAGCAACATGGATTCTTGTCTCCACCCTTGTGCATAAAGCAAGCCAGAAAACTGCCCTGAGTGCATGGTGAGGGTGGAGAGCTGGATCCACAAAGCTCTACAACACAGGAGAACCAGGCTTAACCAATGCTGGCTGCTCTGGGGAACAGCATTCACCTTGTTCCCAGATGTTGGAACACTTTCCCAGTGTTCCAAGGCTGAACTGGGATGGCTCACCTGGGTGAGGAGACTCTGAAGAGGAAGGTAGCAGCAGTGTCCTCATGCTGTTGTTAAACCCTGACACCTTCCAGGCCCCATGGTGCCCTCCCTGCGTCCCCTCAGTTGAATTGGTGCCGACGGCTTCCGAGACTGGTGGTGTCCCTTCAGCAGCTGCAGGGGTGCTGGGAGAAGCCAGAGCCCTCCTGCTTCTCCCCTGCCTGCCTGCAGCATGGTGTTGGCTTCCAGGGCCTGGAAAGCAACGGGGAGAGGGTCAAGTTCACCTGGAAAAGTCCTTTTGTCTCAGCTGGGTGGCAGCAGCATCACCTGCAGTGGTACCCAGCCCTAGGAATAGGAAGGGTCACAGCTGCATCCCTCATGTTTCCTCTGTTTAACAGAGCACAGTTTAACTGCAGGAGGGATTGATGGGAACAGAGGGTTTCTGTCGCCAAAAAAATAATGGCATTTTAAACATTGTCTTCATTTGTACATGGCAAAAGAAACAGATTTTTTTTAGAGACATTAAAAATGCAGAAGGCAATAAGGAGCTGGTGCCAGAACAGCCCACAGCTGGCAGCCTGAGCATGCCAGCTTCACATTCTAGTCCCTAAGCAGAAAAAAAAAACAAGGAATCAAAAAAATTAAAGAAAACCTCTACGCTTATATCTTATTTCAGCTGGGAATATTAAGAAAAAAACTGAGATGGGGACAAGGCAATCAGCACAGCTTTGTCCTGCTGCTGTGAGAAACAGGCCTTGATTTAAGTTCATGCTTAAAAGAGTACACTGGTTTACTTATGACTGAAGATCATGAACAAGCCCAAAAGTAAGTGTTCACTTGCAGGATATCCATGTAAGGACCCTGCCACAAATCATCATCACAGCTGGTCAGGTATCCTTAAACTGACCTCTTATTACCTAGGCTGGGCTTGCAATGGGATTCCTGCTGGGAGAAGTTGTGAGGATGCCCAGGGGTCTCTGCTCTTTGCACAGCCACTGAGCTCAGTGGATGGGCAGGACCCCCTGAGTACCGCTGGGTAGTGAAAAACAGTGGCAGCTCCTGAGAATCAGCCTCGTTGTAATGTTAAAAAACAAAGCCTAGCTTTCCTGAGATTGGATTTCTCTCACAAATCTGCATTTTTAGCTGTGGGGCAGGAATATTTCCTAACCCACTGGCTATGCTCAGTCCATGGGCTGGGAACAGCTAACATGGACTCTCACATCCATAAAACTCACCAGGAGGATGGCTGTGGATGAGCAGGTGGGTCACTGTCCCAGCTGATGGGTTCTCTGGGGATCCTGCTCCTGGAGGGGTGACATCCCCATCACTGCCACGGGGTGCAGTGGGCCATGTGATCCTGCTTGCTGCTGGCACTGCCCCGTGCCTGGCAGGCAGCAATGCCCACTCCCTGCTGCCAGCCAGCATCGTCACCAGCTCCACAGGAGCACCAGGAGTCCTTATCTCTGTGCTTGAACTTCTCTCCTGATGGCTGCTTTCAACGACTAAAAGGAAAGACAAGGAAAAAACTTAGATTCCATCAGCACTGAAGTGCAGGCTCAGCTCACTGCAGTAACACCAAGGCCAAGCTCTGAGCTCATTTACTTACCTTAGAGAAAAATTTTGCATAATCAAAACACAGACATGAAATTTATTTCTGGATTTGCACCAGTGGAAACTAAATTGGTCTGTGGGACCAAATACCAAAACTCACCTCTGTGCAAAAGACCAATTCAGCATCCTCAGGGATTTTTTGCATTAGGAGAAATAAATTTTGAAATGAGCAAAAAGAAAGTCTTAAACAAATAACTGATGGAAATACTCGCAGTGTAGGGTCTTTGGGAGGAGAGTGAAGGCCTCTGGAGCTGACAGCCCAGCACAGCCCATATGCCCCATTCTGAATGTAATGTAATGTAATGTAATGAGGGGAGAGGGCCTCACAGTTCTTCCCCTCTCTCCACTTGGGCAGTGCTTTCTGGACATCTGACCTCAAATCCCATCACCTCCGGAGAGCTGGCATGAACCTGGCTGAGACCTGCAGAGCAATCAGGAGTGTCAGTACAGCCCATCCAGCCACCTTGAGGCACTGGGGACAGAGATCAATGTATGGAGTGGATTACACAAGCACACCAAGGTACCAAAGCACCCCAAAGAAATGAGACATTTTGGCATTTCTACCATTAATGTCTACCAGAATATAAGAAACAAGATGAAGATTGTGCATGAGTGGTGGTCCAGGTAATCAGGATTTTCAGCTTATGGTACCACCCAGGGCTGTGAGGACTTCCCTGCATTTAAGCTCACACAAAAAACAGCAGCCACCATCTATGTTACAGTCCCAAGGCTTGGCTGCCCCTGCAGCTTCAAATGACCTTCAAAGCCCACAACAAATCAAAGCAAGTCCAAATCTGAAAGGGCAAAGTCCCCATTTTGTCCATCTTCCTTACAACCAAAATGCAGTCTCTGTCATGTGCATGGCATCCACAGGCAGCAGCTGAAGGCAGTCAGTCTCTGCCCCAAAGCTTTGATTCTGAAGGTTTAACCTGTTCCAGCCTCCAAATATTTTCTGTAAGAAAATTGTGTGTTCAGGAGAAACACCTATGGGACACCTCCTCCTTGTCTTGTATGTCTTCTTTGGAGTTGCTGTCCCTGCCACAACAGAGGTGGCAATTTCAGAAGTGGCGTCCTCTATCCATCTGCAACAGCTTCAGTGGGAACTCACCAGAAAATAGAGGGGTAGGTAGGACAGTCTGTATTTCATCCTGGGAGTCTAAGCCCCATGTGGGCCAAGGAGACAAGAGCTGTGGTGGAGCAGAGCCCCCAGAGTACCTTTACTGGCAGCCCTCACAGTGGCTGCGATGCTGAGCAGCCGCTGCCACCAGAGCCCACTGTGAGCCACCTCCTGTCTCAAGGGACAAGCTTCCAGTCCTCACCAGTTGGACAAGGGGATGGGAAGTGGCAGGGGATGCTTGCTGTGTTCATTTTCAAGCCAATACCCAGCCTGTAATTGTAGCCCACAAGTCCATTTATAGCAGCCCCGAAAAATGTGGCTGTGCTGGAGGGCAGTGCACTGAATTTCTCTCCATCCCCCTCTCACTAAAAGCTTTCAGCTGTGCAGCCCGTGCTGACTGGAAAGCCTGTGGCCAACTTTGCTGCATGGAGAGAAGGCAAAGCAGCAGATGATTAAAGAAACCCTTAGGGTATGAGGATAGACAGAGGCAAATCTGCTTTCTCAGGTTGCCAACTCATTTGTCAACAAGGGCTCTGGACAGGCAGGCTAAAATATACAGCATAACACTGCTGCAGACATTTCATTGCCACTTATTAAAAACTAACCCTGGAAATGCCAGCAAGCAGTGCCTTCAGCTATGTTCCTTGATTGAACGAGACCAGTTCAGAAGTAAAACACTGCTGTTTGCTTATCTGGTGGTTGTTTCCCCTGCAAATCCACCTCAGAGTTTTCTCTATCCTCTTTTGGCTCTGCAGAGCTGCTGGGAATAAACTGAAGCAAACCCCTTCCCCTTACTGTGGGTGCCAGCAAACCTGGCTTTGGGTGCAGCCAGGTAGTGGAGGGGCTGAATAAGAAGCTATTATTTACACAGGCTTTTTAGAGTCATCTGGCATTTTTGACTCTGCCCTGCAAGGTATACCAGGTCCTGGTGCAGAGAGGAAAACCTTGTTCTAGCATGGCTCAGCACCCTAGATTGGTGGGTGCAGAGCACAAGCTACGCTAGAAAATGCAACCCACAGCATGTAGTAAGGAAACCCAAAAAGATTGCGTTGTTCAACAAATAATATGAAATCTCACATTCATCAAGCCTTCCAGAAGTGCAAGATAACCACAATACCCTGTTTGATTTGCCTACAGACTTCAAAGCTGACCCTCCTCTGGAGTGGATGGACCAGATCACACTTCTTCCAAAAAATCCCCACAAGACCATCTGGCCTCCCCTGATGCATTAAAGGCTTAAAGCAGAGTGGCCCTTTAGCTGAGGTACCAATCTGTCACTAACAGTTTTGTCACATCCTGTGCTGCCAACCAGCTTTGCATGGTTTAACTCCACATAACCACAGCCACTGAGAAATATTTGACTTCCAGCACACAAAACCCTGCCACCCACTGGACTGGTGTTTTCCTTCCCAGTTAAAACTAGCAGTGATGCTCACCAGACAGGTCGAGGCTCAGAGTTACTTTTTCTTTGCAAGCATAACAAGTCCGTGGCTTGCTGTGAGCTGAGTTATATAGCTCAGCCAGGACAAACAGATCAAGTTCCAGCTGATTTCTCAAGGCTTTGGGCTTGCCCCTGGCAGCCCAGCTGGATATCTACCTTGTGAGACTCCTGAAAAGTCTCTTTTGGGCCAACAATTTTCTGTCTCCATCCCTGACACAGCACAGGCATTGCCCTGTTTCAGAGATGGCTGCTACCAAGGCAGTGTTTAGGGGATGCTCACAAGTCAACCATGGGTCAGCACAACACCAAAAAGAACAATAACGCAAGTTTTCTGCAGTCTGTGATTGCACACGGACATCTTAGGGCAGGGAGGGAGGAGGGATGTATCCTGCTAATTCCAGGAGAGCAGCATCCCCACAGGCAGCATTTCTCAGGAGATTCCAGCCAGCCAAGGCACGCCACAAGCTATCCCAGCCCCACTGCTTCCCTGCAGACGGGATTTTTTTTCCCCTCGAGGGGCAGAAAAATACTTTCTTGACTGGAGAACACAAATTTAAACTGAGTTCGCACGGAAGGAAAGCCAAGAGCAGTCTATTGGCTGTCCAGAGCGGCCCTTCGCCCGGAGCAGTCCCTCCCCGGGAGGCTGGGCACTCCCTGGGGAGCATTCCCGGTGGGATGGGAATGGAACGCCCATGCAGCGGTGGCTTTGCCAGGGCTGCGGGCCACCCCGGCAGCATCCCGTGGCGAGCGGAGCGCGCGTGGAGCTAGAGCAGGCTCCTCCCGAGGACAGGCAGCTAGAATTATAAACCCCACATCTGTTAACGTTGCATAATCCTAACATCATCCGAGGCTCGCGGAGGGGAGGAAAAAACCTCATCTCGACTTAGAAAACTGCTCGCTGGCCGTAGGAAAAGGTTAGGGAGAAAGGCACGNGGGCGGAGCAGGAGGGGGTTGAAATGGAGCTTAAAAAAAAATTTCATACTTGAGATGGGTCAGTTGAGCGTAAACACGCTGATAATACTGCTTGGGGAAGGTCCCTCGTGTGCACTAAGTGCGGGAAAAATGCAAGAGGTTTTTAACCACATGCAGTCAACCCTGTTCTGCTAATTTTTTTGTCTCAACACAAGGAATTATTCCATCTGGATTAAGAAAGGGGGCAAGAGAGGGTGTATGGAGAAGAGAAGAGGTGCAGAAGCCTTGCCAGAGCCCTCTCACCCTTTTGTGAGGCTTGGTTTGGACATTCCCTGGCAGTGTCTTGCTCTGGTCCTTCTGTTCCTTGTCCTCTCCACTGGGCCTCAGGCAGAGCAGGACATCAATTCACAGGACCTTCAGTCATTTTAACCATAACAGGAAGGATTTATGCAGGCAACAAAGGTGCCTAGAGCTTTAATATGTCAGCTCAAGAAGAGTGATTGGGGTTTAATGGCAGCAGCAGCCCCTGCAAGCTCTGAACGCCAAGGTCCACATGGTTAATGCCCACCTGGCCACTTCCAGCGATGGGTGCCCACGGGGCTGGGGACATCAGCATCATCCTCAGACACGCCACAGCACCTTGCTTGCAGTTCTGCTTTATGACACAAAAACACTCTGTGCCTCCACACCACCTCCCCTCCAGGACCTGTAAAACCTTGGAGGATGCTAAAGGCCATTTTTGCTTCCTACACTTTTTTTTTCCCCACCAACCCAGAGCTTGATACTCAGAGATGCCATTNGGAAAGCCAAGAGCAGTCTATTGGCTGTCCAGAGCGGCCCTTCACCCGGAGCAGTCCCTCCCCGGGAGGCTGGGCACTCCCTGGGGAGCATTCCCGGTGGGATGGGAATGGAACGCCCATGCAGCGGTGGCTTTGCCAGGGCTGCGGGCCACCCCGGCAGCATCCCGTGGCGAGCGGAGCGCGCGTGGAGCTAGAGCAGGCTCCTCCCGAGGACAGGCAGCTAGAATTATAAACCCCACATCTGTTAACGTTGCATAATCCTAACATCATCCGAGGCTCGCGGAGGGGAGGAAAAAACCTCATCTCGACTTAGAAAACTGCTCGCTGGCCGTAGGAAAAGGTTAGGGAGAAAGGCACGGGAGAAGGAGCGGGAGCGGAGCCGGGGCAGCGGCGGCTGGGGGCGGCTCCGGTCCCTGTTTTGAACGGCTGCTGCGGATGTCGGGATCATGGGTGGAGGCCGCTTAGGAGCCAAGTGAGTTTGTGCGAACAAAAGCTAAAGCCCTAAATCTGGACCGTCCAGGGCTCTCTGGGATTTTCGATTTCCTTCCTTGTTCTTGCTCTGAAAGAAGAAGTTCAAGGC
>VXBQ01003792.1:170212-184094 GCA_013400175.1 Phainopepla nitens | reverse complement strand
TCCTTGTCCTCTCCACTGGGCCTCAGGCAGAGCAGGACATCAATTCACAGGACCTTCAGTCATTTTAACCATAACAGGAAGGATTTATGCAGGCAACAAAGGTGCCTAGAGCTTTAATATGTCAGCTCAAGAAGAGTGATTGGGGTTTAATGGCAGCAGCAGCCCCTGCAAGCTCTGAACGCCAAGGTCCACATGGTTAATGCCCACCTGGCCACTTCCAGCGATGGGTGCCCACGGGGCTGGGGACATCAGCATCATCCTCAGACACGCCACAGCACCTTGCTTGCAGTTCTGCTTTATGACACAAAAACACTCTGTGCCTCCACACCACCTCCCCTCCAGGACCTGTAAAACCTTGGAGGATGCTAAAGGCCATTTTTGCTTCCTACACTTTTTTTTTCCCCACCAACCCAGAGCTTGATACTCAGAGATGCCATTAGGTAAAAAAAGAAAGAAAAAAAAAAAGAAAGAAAAAAAAAAGAAAGAAAAAAAGAAAGAAAAAAAAAAAAGAGAGATCCAATTACTGCTCTTAAAAGCAGTACCCTAAAGCAAGGAAACAGGTTCTCCAAAATAAAGAGTAGACAGAAATCTATGATCCTTTCCAAAAGCATGGGATATGTGGGCCTATGGAGTACCCACAACTGGGATAAAACCTGCACAGTGCAGGGACAGGATATTGTTCTGCTTATCAAGAGGTTTACAGCCTCTTAGTTTTGGTGTCCTAAACATTTCCCTGGGGAGGTGCAGGCTCCCAGATCACCAGCTCAAGCCCATGAAATCCTAAGCTTCTTATTCATCTTTCTTGGGCAGTTTGGTTCAACCCACAGATCCCTGAGACCACACAGATCCATGGGACCACCTGTGCTGCCTGAAAATCACCAGCTCAGGGCTCAGGGCAGCTCCTCGAACATCTTTTCATAAACTTTTGTTTTTAAACAGCTTTTAGCAACTGAATAAAAAAAAAAATCCTGGTTTGTCATCAAATCTTTGAAAAACACATTTATATAAAAATCCACTTCTAACAGGGATAAGCCATGACTTACCATACTGCTGAAAAACCCATAACCATGCTGCAGTAAAATCTCAATCCATCCAGTGGAGATTGAACCTCCAGAGCCCCAGGCCCCATGTCCTGACAGCCTTTCTTGAGCAGAAAGCCAAACTCAGCCATACTTTCTTGCTTGACAGCTCGTTTATATTCTGCCCTAGAAGTGTCCCTCCAGCATTAATGTGGGAAAAGCCCCCACAGGCCCAAGGCAGAATGAAGGCAGCACCAGCTGACAGGTCCCAGAAGCACCTACCAAAGGGATTTATTTCTTACTGTTTTTAATAAACATCAATAAAACTAAGCCAAAATAAATCTCTCTAACTGCACAGCTCTCTGAGCACTCACACCTCCTCTCCATCCCCTCTCCCGAAACTCTGCAATGCTAGAATGTCCCCAGCTACACTGCCTGCACCATAGATCCCAAATGCTAAATCCCAGCATCAGCAAATTCACTTCTAAACCCCCTCAGGCTTTTCTATAATGTCCTGCAGAAATATTACAGAAAATATCACCCACGCATCGCTTCTCCTTCCTTTTTCTGGGTTTTTTTAAGTCCCCTGGAAGGTTTTCTAGTTGGGAAGGCAATGTTGCCCTCACCAGCACTCATGAGACCAGAGCAAAAGCCACACAAGGACCCAGCTGGGTGTCATTTTAACTTCTGCTCCCATCTGAGGGCAGTGCTGCTGGAGACTATCAGACGGCTTGGGGAGGAAGTCTCCTGGCAGGACTCCACCAAAGTGGAGTTGCTAGGTCACTGGAACAATAAAAAGGCAAGAAAAAACATCCTGGCTGCAAAAAAGATGGGGAAGAGAAAAAAAGAAAAATCCATGGTGGATATACAGTACTGGTGAAGTGGAAAGAAACAGGCTGGTGAGGCTGGAGGCAGCAGGACCATGCTGCTGTCAGCTTCTGCAAGCACACAATTTCATTTCTAACATGGCTTTTTCTCCAGACCTCTGACACAAATAGTTCCAGAAACCTGGAATTTCTCTGCAAGGTTTGCAGCTTGTGAAAATCTCACAGGGGTCAGTATTTCCAGGCAGCAAGTTCACTGCTGTTATGGAGAGATTCATTGCACTTTGCCTGTCAGCCAGGCACCATGATCCACCGGATGGCTTTCACCCCCCAGCAGCTGCCCACGTTCATTTAAACTGGCAATATAAGAAACCTTCCCCCAAGCAGGGCTGTGTTTTGGTGATAAGGGCTGAGCATCTCTGCGAGGGGCTGAGCACTGCACAGAGCTGGGGGTTGGGCTGCCCTGTAAAGAAAGGTGCTAGAGGCTTAGAACTTTCAGGATGAAATTTTGATCTCTGGAAAGTCTAATTTCCGGGCCAGAAGGGAGCATTAGCTCATTCTGTGTGACCTCATGATAACCAGAGCCATTCCATGTAGCTTATTTACTCCTAGTATAAGTTCAGTGACTTGTATTTGACTTAAACAGATCTTGCAGGGGAAAAAACACCCAAATCATTGGTATTTGTGATTACCTGGGTTTTTACTCAAAACCACAAGGACTGTGGGCAGAAGCACAGATTTTTCTGCATGAAACCTCAATGCCCATCAAAAAGTGATGCCAGGCAGTAATGAAGGAGATGTGTGGCAAAAGACATCTGCCTCAGGGGCTGAGGACTCAGCCCTTTGCAGACCCAGGTGAAAACAAGATTGTATTTTCACATCCTACTCTGGAAACAAAACCACAAGTACCTCCTCCAAAGTGGTCTGAGCCCAGGAGCTGCTTCACGCACCCAGGAAGGGACAATAAATACTGGGAGGATGGAGGAAGGAGTAGGAAAAGGGTGCTGCAATGCTGAGAGGTGAGACTGGGAGCAGCCAGGGGCTGCCGTGAGTCCCTGGGGCCAAGCCATGCTGCTCACTGATGCAGGTGGGCTTTGGTCCAGGTGTCTTGACCAGAGCCCCACTCCAGCAATGTACTTAAGAAGAGCTCCCCCAGGAACTGTTCCCCATTCTTAACATTAAGCACATGCCAAAGAGCTTCGCTGGCTGGCAGTCACACCAGGGATGATGACCAGCCTGGGAATTCAGCAACTTCTCAAGGACACTGTGAGGATGAGAAGGATAAGAAGCCCTCTTGGATGCAGGAAAATCATCAGACTGCCAAGTGGGAGAAGCCATTTGGTGACATGCAGGTACAAGGCTCAGTGGATTCTTCCTTTCATGTCGACCAGCAAAATGCAACCCCATCCCGGGGGAAAAGTGAAGGTAGCCCAAGCCTGACACCCAGCTGAAGGTGGGATGCAGGACATGAAGTCACGGCAGCAGGAACCATGGATGCTCTCGTGGCTCCTACCCTTCAGCAAGGGGCAGTGAGACTTGAGAATGGATGGAGAAAAAGGCAATCAGGCAAAAAAAAAAAAAAATAAAGCAGCTTAAAAAGAAATGAATCCCCAGAAGAAATCAGGGCCCCCACCTCCCTTCCCCCATCTGCTGCGAAAGGATGATGATGTAAATCGCATTTCCTAGATGACACCGCGCCGATCTGCCGCCGGAAGCAGCGGTGGCAGAGCTCAGGATGGCGCCGGACCTCCTTCTTCCAGGGGATGAGCCAGGTCTTTCCCCGCTGGCACTGGCAGACCGGTCACCGCTGACAAGCGGAGGAGCAGCACTGCCCCGGGGCAGCTGGAACACAGGAGCGGTCCCGCCCGACACCCGGCACCCCTCTGCCGCTGCCTCTGCACTTACACGTTTCCTTTCTGAGAACGGAGGGAAGGGATTTACCACTTCCAGTGCCTTTCTGCACATGTTTCGGGGAGGTTGAAAAATAGACACTTTCTTTCAGATGTGGCCAGCAGTGGGAATGGGTGCTGGAAGGGCAGGACGGGGCTGTCACCCTCTGAGTGTCACTGAGGGCTCAGAGGGAGTCGTGGTCAGGTCACACCTACCTCGATGCATACGGGCACGGTGTGGTCAGCAAGGCAGCGCAGAGGACGGAGAGGACAGAAATCTGTGCCCAAAACCCACCTGCCCACACAAAGACACAGATTACCCAGCACAGAGCCACCACACTCAACAGCCTTGGCACATCCGTGCCATCAAGTGACCACCAGCTTCAGTCTTAATGCAGCGTGTGACTCAGCTTATCCAACACCCTGCAGTCTCCAGGTGTACCAGCCCTTTGCAGGACAGGATTTTGAGGATCTCTGACTGAATGCTGGGGACTGTCCTCAGAGGTCACAAAATTGCTGTTACTCCCATTCCCCAATTTAAAAGCCTCCTGGTTAATTTAGCTTTCTTCGTGCATCATATTTGCTACCTGTTCCTAAGAAGAGACCATCTTCATGATTTTCTGCATTCTCTGATTATGTTTCCCTCCTAAGAAAGGCCTTTCAGAGGGCCTTTATCTGCAGGGTTGGCTGATGGTCTAATACTGCATCCCCATTCTGCATTTGCTGAAAGAGCTGATAATGTCCTAAAAAGAATTAACATTTAGATGTTAGTCCTGTAACCAAATCTGAATCAAACAATGATGACTGTTCAAATGTCTAAAGCTACTCAGGAGTATTTTCATTTAAGCCCTACCAAGCTTGTACCAGGGGTGAGGAGGTTTCTAAAGATGCCTTTGTGAGCACCAGCCACTGAAACCCTTCTCCTTGTCCCTCTAGACACAGATACAATTATACCCAGCTCCAGCACAAAGATAAAGGCTGAGTTACAAGAGCAGCATTATGCTCCACAATCAGGGTCCTTGATTCCAATTGACAAGGAACGCAAATCATGCGCAGTTGGTCTGCGGATGCTTCCACTCCTGGAAATCATTCCCATCTCAGGATAGAAATGAGTTCAATAGACAGGGTTACCTTTTGCATTTCCTCCCCAAATTGCTAAATTACCTTGTCAGTTTGTGAGATCGTACAAATAATGTAGGGTCAAACCTGGCCAACATTTGTCTGGAATATTTCTTTGCAGAAGGTTTAACTACCACCTTCTACAGTTTCCCTGATAAGAAAGTGTTTTCTTACCTATAGTGGCATGGATGTAGCAGGACAGTCATTCAGAGATGCAGTGAAACCCTTCTCATTTTTAAAAAGTGGTATATTTATCTACCATTCTGGGTGATCCTGCAAGGGAAGATATATCAAGATCCCTTGGGAAATGTCATGAGATCCCTTACAGACCTGCCTTTTGCTTTTATAGGGCACACAAAACCAAATCCAAATGAAAAACCCCACAAATATCCAAACTCCCACATAAATTCCCCCCAATTTACATGTACTCCAGAAAGTGCTGTCTCTCCCTAAAATAGATCCTGACACCCTGGGTGGGTGGGCAGGCAGCAGTACCCTCTTGCTAGGCTATCAGAGAAGGTATCTTTTGGATAATGTATTGAAGCCAAACTTAGTGTGATTCATTCCCACTTCAGCAAAATTCACCAGAGCATGACGTTTCACATCAGTCCTCAGGGCTTAAGAGATTTTCCACAAGAGGAAGGGTGTTAACACCAGCATCCTAACAAGCAGTGACGTGAATAATTGTTCTCCATAGATTAAATTCCTCTTGTCACTCCAGATGCACAAGTGCCATTTAGCATGCTCTTCAAGGAAAAAGAGAGCCCTCCTTTGCTACTGGTAACCAAAGAAGCTTGTCCATCAGTCCAAAATGCCTGCACAGGGTTTCTCCTATGCTCTGGAGATCTCACAGGAACCTAATGTTGGTTCTGGTAGCAGAAATTACCACAGTGTCTGCCTGGTTATAGAGGCGAGAGGTCAGACTGATCCTGTAACAGCCTTCAAAACCTCTGCCACCACAGTGTGCTGAAAATGCTGAGAAAAACGCCCTAAATGTGTGTGTGCAACTCGATGTCTTCTGGGAAATGCAGCCTGGGCTGTACCCCTGGGACAACAGCTAACCCTGCTGACTTAACCCTTTGTGCACAGTTTGCATGCCTTTCTATCAAACCGCTTAAAAACCCTCCTCACTCCTTTCCCACTGACTTCATCGCAGAGCTAAAAAGAAAAGGTTATTTTCTCCCAAACTTCAGTGGCAAGAGCCCTTGTTGTCATCAAACCACTGTGTAAAAGGACCCCTCAAACATCTCCATGTTTGCCTTGGCAAAAGAACTGCAAAGGTCATGGCACTTCCAGAGGACTTTTTCCAAGCACCAAATTGAAAGCCCAAGATGGGGTGTCCACACTGCAAGCCAAAGGGAAGGACCTGCAGCATTTGGTCACAGTGCAAGTGACACGATCACCCTCAGCCAGACCACAGTCAGAATGATGCAGAAGCCATTTTAAAAGTCCTCCCAGCTTCGTGTCCATGCGAAGAGTGAAAGGCAGATGGAGCTTGTTTTTCCCAGTGGAGAGCAAATCCAGCAAGGCCAACGCTCTCGCACAAGGTGTGCAGACAGCTGGACAGAGAGCGACTGGGTTTGCCCTCGGCATTCCTGCTGCGTTCCCTTGCACATCTCCATGTCTCCTCTCCTCCCCCAGCAAAGCAGGACAGTGCAGAGGGTTGTACTTCTCCTGCAGATGCAGGGGCAGAGCCCTGCCAAGCAGGCGTGTCTGAAACAACCATTCTGTCTGGACCCAAAAGCTTCTGGAGGACAGCTTTGAGCTAGTGGTGTTTTTAAATACACCCAACCTGGGCTTCTTCTATGACTACCAGCTTTGCAGCTAATGTTTGCCAGGCTTTTTTACCTACCACCTCAACAGTCAGATGCTCTTTTTCTACCCCTCTAAGTGATTCTCCTGTAATGACAAATCCAGGAGTTGGGGTTTTAAGGAAAGACAGCCAAATCTTAGGAGGCTCTTGACACAGATCCTGACTTTTGGCAGCAGTGCTCCCTCGCCCACAGCTGACATGCTGACTGCAGCTTGGGAGATGCTTAAGTAACCAACTGCAAACCTATTTATCAAATGACTCCAAGTCAAGGGCACAGCAGATGCAAAAGCAGATATAACCCTCCTCAACAGCCCTGCCTGCACAGAGGACAGACAACTGGAAATAGCTCCATTCAAAGCCACAAAGGGATGAGGGCAGCAGCACAGGGCCAGCAACAGTTTGTAGGTTATTACACCCTGGTTTTTCATTTCAGGCACTCCTTAAATAATATTTTTATCTCTCATGCATTTCACACTGGTTTCTGAAGGGATGAAGCTCCTGAGACAGCTTTGTTTGTTCTCATACTTTAAAACAAATTAGCCTGGAAGAAACCTCCTAGACAGCAGGTTCCTGCAGGCTTTGTGAAGACCAGCACTTTAGCAGAGAAGGCTCCAGTGAGTGTCCTGCCTGGGGAGCTGCTGTACCCAGACCAAGGGTGATCCCCATGGCTAGGTCCATGCCCTGGCCTTGGTACCTGTACACACCCAGCACCCACAGAGCCCAAAATGAACCATAGCACATACTAACACCCATCCTGTGGCAAACAGAAGAGAACAAACCACAGGTATTACTCAGAGAGTAACTTTTTCAAGTGTCTCTCTTCCATGGGCTTGCCCATACACTGACAGCTCTAAAATTGAGCCTCTTTCTGCCCTGGTTTAATATAGCCAGGCTTTTGACTCCAGTGAATGGAAACCTTGCATCATTTTACCTTCCTCCAGCTGATCCCTGTGCTCACCTGGCTCTGCCTGCCCCTTTGCCAAGTCTTCATGACCATGAGTAGCCATCACCCTCCCCAGAACCCAGCCGAGACAAAAAACAAATTAACGGCAAAAAAGGGATGTAACCCAAGATCCTAAAATCTGAATGATATACCTCACAGTATGCAGATCCACAAGAGGTCCTCATTTTATATAGGAACTGGTTCCTGTCCCTTTTTCCCCCTGTTCTCTCCAGAGCACTTCAGTAAACCAGGTCTGACAGCAGCATTACTACAGCACAGGCAACAGCTACACTAACAGCTTGGAGGAGCTGAAGTTTACAGAGCTTCCTTTACTCGAGGGAACTGCATTTTTCTAAGATTATATTATTACTTGGGCTGGTCGCTCAGTAATGCAACATCATTTCCCTTTTGGGTGGGAAAATTCTCTCCTTGTCCTCAGATGTGAATGATTTCAGCCTGAAAGGATGAACACGGACTCTGCATGAACTGTGCCCCTTGCTGAAGCAGCAGGATGTTATATACATAACAGCTGGGCATTAAAAAATATATGGTGATGGCTGCACACATATCAGCTGCATGTATGCAGAAAACGGTGAGAGAAAAGAGCTGCCAGATGTGACAAAACCATTTTCTCCTGAGAGGCACCCACAGACTTCATTCTTTCACCACGCCTGTGCTTGCAGCCCTCTTGCATCTCCTCTGGATGAATATCTCAGCAAATGAACCTCTCATGTTTACAGAAACAGCAAAGCACAATGCAAATGTTGCAAAAACTGCTCAAAGAAATAAAAAATTTGAATTTGTAATCAGGTCTGCTGCCACTGAAAATTGGATTCTGCCTTCTGTGTTCAGTCATTTGGGAAAGAGAAATAAACCTATTGTATGACCTACATCTTCAATTGAATGTAAATAACAGGGCCTGTGGTTGGGGTATTCAGGCCTCGTGACGAGCTTGCTCACAAGCTACAGACTATGGACTTTGTATTGTGCATTTTCAGGGGAATATACCGAACTACCAACTTTTGATTCACTTGGAGCACCTTCTGACACTCTGGTTGGTCAAACTGCCCCAGTGCTGCTTTGCACCATTTGAACAGCAGAAAGATACCAGAGCAGGTGCCAGGATTGGCCCTGCCTCTTTTCAGAGGATCTCTGTGCACATCCAGGAGGATCAGCCCAGGTTTTAGCAGTGCTGTTTGTCTGCCCAGAGATATCCTTACACCCCCAGAGACTCCTCACCCCTCCATACCAGAGAAACTCTCTTGAAACTGTGTGAGGAAGGAAAGCCTGAATCCAGAGGGTTTAAAATGGTTATATAAAATCTATCCAGCTCCAGACCATTTTTCTGGGAGTATTTCAGGGGTTGCAGCCCTGCCTGGAGCACCCCAGATGGCTGGAATGGCACAGACAGAGATAGAAAGACAGTATTTCTGTGCTGCAAGAAGTCAGCAGGCTCAGCCACAACTGAACCTTGCCATTCTGGAGCTATCCTTATTTCGGAAATGGCACACAGCTCCCATTGATGGGGAATCCACAGCGCCAGTCAACTCCAGAAGTGCTGTGGACGTTAGTGGTGCCTTAATCTCGACACCACAGCACTGAAACACTATCGCTGTACTGACAGGTTTTATTGGCTTGATTAGCTTGGTAATTGAAATAGTTCTGTATCCTGTTGGGGTTATTTTATTAGCATGGATGAATGCTCCATTGAAACCAACACAACCAGACTGATGCTGCAAAGTTTCATGTTTTACATTTTGGGTAAACAGCTACAGTCAGCAGCATCCATTCATCTTCACTATGACCACCACAACTAACAGCCTTTGTAACCTGGCATCATAACCCCTCTGCTAAATGAGCAAAATCCATCACCTCCAAGAGATGTGGTGGTGATGGAGCTGTCAGTCTCAGCAGCTCTGACATGCTCCCTGCAGGTGAGCAGGATGGGGAGAATGGAGGGAGGATGGAGCACACACAACAGCTTGAGAGTTCTGTCACGGAGGGTTTCTGACTTTTGGCAGCCCAAAAATTGGGATCTGTAAGAGCAGGTGAAGGAAACAAGCTGTTCCAGAAACTCCACACTCCTCTAAACAGATCAGTATCTGCAACTTCTGATACTGAAAAGAATATTTGCTAAGGAACACACCTATGCACCAGCAAGGCTGGCACCAGCCCCTGCAAACATGGCAGCAACAGCCCCTCTCCCTCATCCCCCAGCCACGAGAAAAACATAAACCAAGTTAAATTATCCCTCCAAAGTGGTGATGGCTGCTGGAGCAGAACATGCTGCTGACACCTGCTGCATGGGCACAGGCTGGCACTGGTGGTTTTGGCACTGGGAAATCAGACTTTGTAATGGGCTTCGACTACCTCAGCTCTGCCCTTACCCACTGCCCTGCTCACATCTCTGCACGGCAGCATCAATCAATACACAGCACTGTGCTCCCTGCCAGCCAGGTCACACAATTATCTCTCAGACTGTACTCATTTAGCACTTAAATATCACATAAAGTACTTCCACAAATTGATGTGAATCCAGCTGCTCAGTGGACGACCCCTGCTACCTTCCAGGGCTTGAGATGGGCAGGAAAGCTGATCTCCAATCTTCCTCCTTTTCTGAAATGCCTTTTCTTCCTTCTCTTTTCTTTTTTGCTTTAAATTATATACCCAAAGGAGCAGAGCTAAATCCATACAACCCCAGGGAGTTCACGTTCACAGCACACCAACAAAATCCACTTAGAGCTCACAGAGAAGCAGCAAAGGTGCCAGAGACAGGAAAACCTTGCAGCCTTTTGATAGCAATGCAGAGGCACAAGAGGCAATCCTTCCTTGTCCCTGCCCCATAGAGGGAGGAAGCATCCTTCCTGCACCACCCATGGTCACCTGAAATAGCATCAAAGCTAGAGAGCAGCATCTTGCACCTCTCTGCATCAGTGTGGCCACAGGGACAGATGGGCTTCTGCCCCCAGGAGCCACAAAATACGTACTGCAAAATGCAAGGCAGGTCTGGAGGCAACATCATAACTTTTATGCAAATATCCTCAGCATCTTCTTCCCTCGCTCATAACTTTGCTTCTTCCTCACACAGAAAGTTACAGTCAGAAAGTTAAAAATACACATAAATAAATACAGACTGTTTACCCCTTCTAAGAGTTTTGGAAAGTTTCACCCAGCAGCCAGCCTAAATCTCTGTTGCAACTAAAGCTGGTTCCTTCTCAGGTGATTTCACACCTCACTGCCAGGGCTCCCACCAGGGAAGCCACATAGAAAGGTGGCACCTGCCATGAGAGAGACAGAGCAGGGACAGAAGGACAGACACAGATGGCAGAAAAGCAGATCAGCTTCTCAGGGAAAGCCCATTGCCAGCGGCTCCGTGCTGTGCTGGGCATCGTGGCAGGGCACCTGTGTGGGTAGAAGTTGCAGAAAAAGGGCAGGAACAGAGAGACCTCTGCCATAGTGACTTTGTCAGGGGCTCCATGTTACCTCTGCTGTCCCTGTGGTGTCACTGGAATTATTCCCATCTCATAGAGGGGAAACCTGAAATACTGAGACCTGCAGGAGGACAGAACTTGTAACCAAACCCTGACCTGACTCAGGCTGATGGCAGACAGTGCCCTTCAGCTCACTCAGTGCCCATATGAAGTAGCTGCCAGAAGAGATTTCATGGAGGGATTTGATAATGCTCCAAGTTTACTGTCACCAGCTTTCTTGCTTCGTACTTCACCTATTTTTTTCCTGTGTCACTCTCCTTGGGTTCAGACTGTATTTTAAACACAGGCTAAAGGCATCTGTCCTCATCTCTCCAGCAGAGAAGCCCAGAGAGGGTCTGGCAGGGAGGATGGCAGATGCAGGCTGAGGCACAAGCTGGCCTGGAAGGCAGTGAGGCTGCGAGGGCAGCCCTGCTCAACCCCACTCCCGTGCCCCACGCTTTGTGAGAGACTCAAAAGCCCCATTTCTACAGCCACTGCCTCACCATCTGCTCACTAAGCCCTGCCTGAGAAAGGGCTTTTGCCACCCAGCCTCAGACTGTTGTGAAGGGAGATGTAATCTTCATTTCCTGGTAGTGCTAGCATGATGGGTTCACAAGAAATGGTCCCTCTGCTTCAAGCAAGTGTTTTCAAAGGTGGGAAATGCCTCCGAGGGCCAGGAGCAGTGGCAACACAAACAGGGATTTCTCAGGAGTCTACAACCAACCTGAGAGTGATCCAGGACATCCCCCCAGCCTTCTCCCATAACACCAGACAATTCCCTTGACTGACAGGCATAGAGCTGGAGCTAACAGCGAGTGAATCACAGCTGTCAGGACCCAGTGTAATTCATGATGCCATTTGCTGGGGAGCGAGCTACTGCTGGGCTATTTATCACTCCTTCACGATGCATCCCGTGTTCCTTCTGGCTGGGGTTGGCATAATTCACGAGCACCTGTAGCTGCTGAGCACTGGCTGCATGGAGCAAAGCCTTCACTGCTGAGCTGGGCAGCCAGGCACTGGTGGCCTGACAAATGGCTTTTCCAGCATGTGGACAGATAGTTCGAGCTTTTCAGACTCTTAACAAAGGAAATGCATTCCTCTACGAACTCTCAGGAGTCATCAAGGTCACAGGAAAAGATGCCAGACCGAAAGCTGAGATGAAATTAAATATTTTTTTCTGTCCACTGAGGAATTTGCAAAGCTTTCATCAAACAATAGGTGAGCAGTTTGTTGGCAAGTTGCAGATTTTATCTTCATAAGGTAAGACAGCACTATTCTGTCCCAGTTTGGAGGGCAAACCGATACTTGGAGTGGCACAAAGGAGTAGCTGAGCTGGGAACAGACCCAAATCTCCTTCATTTCCATGCAGTATCCTAGTCACAAAGCTGCTCTCATAAGTGCTCCTAGTTAGGAGCTTTCTAATCCACTGCAGGCTACATTCCAGCTGATATCCCCAGCTATACATTTGGTCTAGTGTGGATACATCCTACAAAGGCACACCTTGGGTTTGTGAAGAAAACTAAAATGTTATAAATTTTGCCACACTTACTGAAATTTTACAGCTCCACACCACTAAATTTAACCCCAAGTTCCAAAGCACAATATTCTCTCCACATCAGACATTAAAAGATAAAATTTGACAGTCCAGCTCAGGCAGGCAATGAATCCTAAAACCCACTTAAAACCTACGCAGGACTAATTTGACATATTGGATTCCTTATACCACCTGCAGACACCCAGTGCTTTCCTAACTCATTGAGAATTAGTCATCCTTAGAGCTATGTGCCTTCTTTGGTGAGTAAGTGAGCCAGTTTACTGAATGACACTTGAAACGTCCCTGCTTGTTCTGGGAAAAATAAGGTTTATCCTGTGCTGAAACCAAATTCAGCACAATCTGTAAAGCATGAAACTAGGCATTGCTCGTGATAATAGCACTGTAGATGTGGCATGCAGGGAAAAATGTGACTTTATACATGACTAATCTGACAGTCTGTAGGCGATGTAGAGCAAGAGAGGGTATTTATAGAGAGCTGATAGCCTCTGTCCCCACAGCTGACAAGGGTCAGTACCTAAGGTGAGATGAGAGAACTTCTGGAGACAAGCATAAGGCAACCCAGACCCTGAAGAACACCTGCAGGAGCCCCCAGTTTCCTGCCTGGATGGGTAGACACATGTGGACAGTGCTCCCGGTGCCCCCCAAAACCTTTCTCAAGTTCCTCTGTGAAGTTTCCACCGCTCACCTTCCAGTCAGTCCACACAAGCTACAACGTGTTTACACTTTCCCACCCACCATCCCCATCCCAAACCTTCACCCACTGAAGCAGTTGCTTGTAGCACGATGAGCTGGGAAAGGTTAAAAAGGGAAAGGAAAGGTGGGGAGTGTTACACTTCTCAGCTGAATCAGCTCTGGGTGATGTCGGGATGCTCAGCAACCCACAGCCGCGATGCTGTGTGGAGTGCGCGGGGTCCCACGCCACGGGAGAGCCGCACGGTGTGGACCCCGCGCACTCTCCGCCTCACCCCGACCGCTGCCGGGACGCAATCCCGTCCCTGCCCTTGTCCCCGTCCCCATCGCGGGGCACTCACCCGGGCTGCCGGCGTGTCCCGCGGCGGGAAGAGAGGAAGGGCGGCCGAGACGGTTTCGGGACGGAGGAGGAGGAGGGGGAGGTGGAGGAAGACGCCGTGGGGAAGCGAGGGGCAGCGACCCGGCCGGTGGGACCGGGACCAGCCCCAAGCCCAGCAGCAGCAGCAGGGTGCAGGCTGCCGGCATGGCGCTGGGGGTGGATGGAAGGGGAGGCGGGGGGG
>VXBQ01003792.1:112062-169850 GCA_013400175.1 Phainopepla nitens | reverse complement strand
GCTGCATCTCCCAGCCGCGCCGGGCGGGCGGGACCCCCCCGGCCACGCCCGCAGCCGTCGCGGTGCCCCCGTTCCGTGTTTGAATGCGGGCAGCTCGCAGGGTCACCCCCCCCTCCCGCACTGCATAGCCCCCAACTTAATTCCCATCGAAATGAAGTCCTTGACAAACAACTTCAGCTGTTTTCTTGGTTATAAAGCTGACTCCCTTTTAAACGCCAGCAGCAGCGTTTGAGGCTGCACCTTCTTGCAGTGGTGAATTTCCCAGGCCGGGCTGTACGGGAGGCAAAGGATTTCCCTTCATTGTTCTGAAATTCCCCTTCATAATTTCATGCTCCTAGTTCTGGGAGAGAGCACGCCGCAAAGCAGTGGGCTGGGCTTTGCCGAAGCTGCCGGCATCCCGATGAGCCAGGCTCAGGGTTCCTGCTGAGCTCCCCCTCTCCAGGGAACACAAACCCCTCCTGAGCAGCTTCTCCCCTCGAGTCGCCCCTGGGCCCTATGCTTTTCCCTCGAGCTGCTTTAGAATCAGACTTAATTTACACAAGCCAAGCAGAACCCGACCCTCCAAAGGACAACTCACCACGTCCAGACGGCTGCAGCCTCGAGCAAACCCGGGGTCTTGTCCACAGCCCCCACTGCCTGTTTCGCTCTTCAGCAAAAGCAGAAGTGGATGGCTGATGTACACAAACTCTCCTGGAGGCGTCTTTCCACCCAAGAGGTGGCACTGATGAGCCCACACCAGCACGGTAACGGCCTTGGCTTTACCCGGACAGGACTTGCTCTCCACTGCTCCTGGGCTTTTCTCTCCACGTGCAAACGTTTCTTCCCGCACCTTTCCACACCACTTCACCATGAAGCACTCAGAAATCCTCATTCTGGTACTTGAATAGTCATGGATGAAAGCCCTGGGAAAGGCCACCTCTGAGGCATCCCTCTATCAATCCATGCTCTAATCTACTCCCTACAGCTTTTGCCATCTTCTTGCTTCCAAATTTGCCTAAACCCAAGGAACAAGTCAAGCCATGTCAGTTTGGGACATGAAGCACAAACCAATCATGATTATGCTTTAGTCATGCAAGTAAGCACCCCAGTCCTGGCAAATGGAGTGACCCAGAAGCCACAGGCAGCACCAAGGTGCCTGATCTACAGAGGAGAGGACATTTTTAGGCTCCTTCATTCGTTGTCCAGGTATTAACACACTCTGTATGGAATATTGTGCAAAATAAACCTTTTATCTTGATAAGACAGAGAGACTGATACACAACTAAAGCTCAGGGGAAGAGCTGTGAAGTATTTTGATACTTTGGGAGATGGCACAGGCGGTGCAATGCAGCAGCTCAAACACTTGGGGATATCTTTATACATGAAATGCAGGACTCCAACTACCAATTCCAAAGATAATAAGTAATAAATATGATTCTTTAGAAAGTTTTGTTAGTCCCTGGAAAGAGAGACTTGCCAACCAGCAAATCTGACACTTTTAACTGTGCAATACAGGTAAGGCAGCAGGGGCACAGAAACCTCTCTGAGGCCAAGGATGCACCCTCAGGGCTGCAGGGGGGAAATGAAAGCCAAACTTCACCCCGACATGAAATGGATGCTCTCCTGTCCACTCACTCCCAAGCCTGAGTCTAGAGCTCACACCCTTTTCCCCTGCCTCTTCCAAGAGACTTCCCTCACATCTAACCCACTCAGCAGCTCTCCACTCTTACTGCACCCTTCCAAGCTATAAATCCAACAAGCAGGAAGCACAGTATCAAATGCTTTTCCAAAAGAGTCTCAATAAATTCTTCCTACTGTTTCACTCAACAGGCCCATTGAGATCCATAGCAGACACAGGCAGATGCCAAACAAACCCTTCTGCAAGAACAACCTGTGTCAGTATCGAATGGCTCCCTGTCACCGTTCCCCCAGAGCACAGCCCACCATGCAGTGCCACTAGCTAGGAAAGCAGGGAAAGCTGAATTAACCCCCTCTGGGTTGGGGGGGGAAGGGGGTTGCTGATGTCCTCCCAAAAACTGCCATCAAACCTGCCTGACCTGCTGCATTTCCGAACCAAAACAGGGCACTTGTGACCATGAGGACTGTGTGGCTGAGTGCAGAGCCAGCAGCAGGAAACGTCGGCCAAAGGGCCCCGTGCTGCCCTTGGATGAGCCACATCCTGGCAGGGCTTAGTACAGGTGGGACAGCAATGCTGTTGCAGCCTCTGAAGCCCATGGCAGTGGTGAGGCTGCTGCCTTCACCAAACCTAGCAAAGGGCTCACAGGTGTGAACCCATGGACCTGAACTGTACTCACCATCAAAAATAACCTCTCTGCTCTCTCCATCATGGTTCCACGAGCAGCACATTATTTACAAGCACCTGGAAAGGAAACACCGATATTCAGGCCTTTTCAGACTTCCCAAATGCAGTCCCTTCCCCCACAGGTGTCTGATTTGCCAAGGTTTAGTGCCTGTAAATTTAAAGCTACCGTGTTTTCCTGCCATCTTATTTTTTATTCCTACTTTCAGGGTTTTGTGAGGAATATTGCTGCATTGAAGGAGTCAATTTATGACTGACATTTTTGAGCTCCACTTTCAACAGCCACATGAAAACAACAAAGGAAAAAACCTCACTTTGCTGGTTTTTATTCAAAAAATACTGGTTTTGGAGCTGCAGAGGGTAGTGTGGAGGGGATACCAACCCTGCCACCCGTGTGATGAGTTTGACACCCTCCTTGGGGGCTGGGAAAGAAACTTCAGTGGTGGGAGAAGGAAGAACTGCAGCAGGATGAAGGTGGCTGTGTGGAGCACAAGCACTGGGTGAAGGCCACCAGCACTTGGCTTTTCCCCATGTGGTGCTGGAGTTGTTTATCCCCATGCCACAACTGCACATTCTGCTGCCACCTCCTGCTGATGCTGGTTCCAGGGCAGCTCCAGGCCGAGGGCTGCTCCCCTCCCTCCTTGGGAGCACAAACTAATCGGGGATTTAAATGCATGAAATCACGTCTGAGGAGCCAGATGGGCCAGGCAAAGCCTGATGTCGAGTAATGCCCCAGCATCCTCCTGAAAGGGGCTGCGACCTCAAACACCTCCCCAAATGATGTAGAAAACACATTTAACACTTCAATCTGAAAGCAAGCAACACATTCCACACACAGCAAAGCTCTAACAAAGCTCTATATAAAACATGATTGATATTGATTAATTGAAACCTGCCCATCACCTTGTTTTGGGGGAGGAAAAACACAGTGTGTTTTAATTTCACCTTGATTTCCATTTTCCAGATTGAGGGGCTAGACGCATGTAAAAATCTGCTGGGTTCTACATTGTTTTGGTCTAAAATCACTAAGAACCACAAGAGTCTGTGCAGAAGAGACATCTCTGTAGCTCTTTGTGAGGATTCCAGTGACCAGTCCCTTCTCTCTGGTTCCATAGGAGCCTTTCACAGCACAGCCAATGTCATGAAACTCCTGCAGCTCCCTTGAAACTCATCCCAGGTCTGTCCAAAACTTGGATCAGGCTCATAAACCTCAGACAAGTTTTAAGCTGATGATGAATTAAGGTACAAAGTGAATATTTTCTCCTCCTGGAATTTGTTATTAAGAGCCCTGAGTTTCCAAAGCGGACAAATAGTTCCTAACTGAGTAATTAATTACCTTCACATTTCCTCTTGATGCCGCAAGCCATCCATTAATGGATACCAATCATCCAAGAGGCACTTAATACGTGACCATTTTTCTTGAAATTTTGGGGGTGGTGGTATTTTATTGATTTATTTTAGCAAGAACTGCCTGCCTTGTACCTCCATTGGAAGCAGCTTGTTCCAGATATTTGACATTTGGGGGTCAGGATGGATACGGGTCTTGTGATCTCTCCTCATCCCTCACAGAAAAATGCACAACTTGAAATGACATCGCATTTTGAATCCTGTCAGTGGAAAAAAAATCCCTCATTTTTCTGGGGGGGAAATAAATGAATCAGACATCCAAGTCTATCTGGGAAGTAGCAATTCTAAATTTCTTATTTATGTCTTTTAGAACCTTTTTTCAGCCAGCTCTGGTTTGGAGCACTCCCAGACACTCTGGAGCTGAGCTAAACATTTCAGAGCAGTGCCCTTAAATCTGGAAAGAGGAACCACCGCTAGAAATTTAGCAGGGAAATTTAGAAGGGATGCCTGAATCCAATAAAGTTACAGGTGTGTCTTCTATCACTAAGTTTCTGGGAGCAGCCATGGTTCTGTTTGCTCTTGCACAAGGAGAGCAAATCCAGGTATTGGGGGATATGAGCATAAAAATCATGTGCAAAAAGCCACAAAGAGCAGAAGGCAGAGAGGAAAGGAGCCTCTCCTGTGCTGTATGGGCTTTAAAGTGATTTATTTTTAGCCTGCAGTTTGCTGCTAGAGCCTCTCATCCGTAGCTTTTAAGGCTGTTACTGCTGAGGTCTCACCTTGTCTTAGGTTTAAGGGATGCTGTGCCCAATCTGGGTTGCAGCAAGACACCACTGCAGAACATAACAAGTGCATTATATTCCACTTTCATAGAGAGCTAACAAATGTATAGGTTGTCTACAAAATCTCCTCTCTTTTATCCCCGTAATTACCTTCTCTGAAATTCACCAGGCAAGGGCAATAATTCAAATAAGCTCCATTTCCCACTAACCTAAATGTTAATCCCAGGCTGGCTCCTGTGCTTCTGCAAATCTCTTCTGACCTTGCAGGTATAAGTATGATGCTGTTTAAGAAACTCTGCCTGTCTGAATCTAAATCAGAGGCACGTGGGTGAGAGCAAACCACCTCATAAGGTACAGAGAGTCCCCTGTGCCTTAATTCAGCCATGCACACAAGCATAATTTCATATTCTGTCACCCTTCTTTGTTGCTTCAACACTGTGGTCACAAGTATCTGCTGTGAAGAAGTGACCATGGCAGGTGTGTGATATTTTGGCCACTACACATGGCAATAACCATCCAAGGAAACTCAAAGCTGATCAAGAGAAGCCAAGAGGAGAGGAAAAAAAAAGACAAGTTTGAGCTAAGATATGGATTTAATGAGCTTGATTCTCCCTGTGTAGAGTCCTAATGGGAGATCCAGGTGGATGACAATTATATCAACTGAGAAACTGTCTCTTAATGCCAATATCACAACAAAACTTCACTTTTCTTCTGCCCATTCTTAGTCCTGACTATTTGTGCTGGAAGTTTTTTGAGGCAGAAAATTCCAATTTCTGGACCCGCTTAGTGCTAAGGGATCATAAATGCAGCACGAGCTTTCAGGCAGTACTTCAAGGCAAGTAATAAAATATTTATCCTCAACTGCCTCCTGTGCTTGTATGCTCTGCAAAGGAAGCCATCAAAAGTAGAGCCACCAATTTACAGCTGGAGTCTTCAAAAGGAACAAAATCATGTGCCATATCCACATCTCTCTCAAAAACAAATATTTTCACACCTTGACACATTGCAGAACATTTTCATTTCTTGCATAATACTACTACTTATAATAATAATTAAAAAATCAAATTTCAAACCAAAAGGAAAATAATTATAGATGATAAAAAAGATCACATGGCTTAAAAAACACTAAAGCCTTTCCATAATTGCATTAGCCAAGCTGCAATCTTGATATACAACAAGGCATCTGATGCTCAGAGCTGTGTCCCAAACTCACCTTTACAGAACCTGAATCTTCATGAAAGCCCCAGCATGTGCAGGCACAGCTTGGCTCTCAGGGGATGAAAGCAGCACATTACCACTCACAGGAGCAATCCCCATCACATTTCTTCCCTTAACCCTATTCTTCCCTAAATGTGAAGATGATAAATTCCTGCCCACCTAATTTCACCCATTGTTTTTATAGTGCTACCTAAGCCACAACCATTTTTGAAGTCACACCATGATCTTTAGTTGTACAATTGCTTGCTTACTTTCTTTCCTGCTGGAAAAGTTTCCTTGATGTGCAAAGCCCTGTGTTCCTGTAGTGTCTGGACTCATGGGGTCTCCAATGTTACCCAGACTGCAGGACTACTGCTGCTAATTCCTGCCACTCTTACTATGAGCTACACCAGAGCTAATGCTCCAGGGAAGAGTAGCATGCTTTCCAAGCATTACCCAGGAAAGTTGCTGTACTCTCAACCTGTAATGGAGCAAGGAAATCAGCTTTGTGCAACACATTTCTCCCTGCAGCTGCAAGGGAAGGATCAGGTGCCTGTGCTTACCAGGTGATGGAAGGAGCTGCTTCCTGCTGTGGTGGCGGAGGTGTCAGTGAAGGAGGTGGTAGAGTTTCTGCAGCAGTGGCACGTGGAGCCCAAAGACCAGAAACCCCTGGAACAGTGTGCTCTGCAGAGCATTTCCTCCACTGCCAGGTCTCAAGAGCAGCAGTAGCCATCCAGTGCTGGTGCCAGAACTGCTGCTGCCTTTTTCCAGACATAGCAAGGGACAACCCCTCCCCACACCCCAGAGCCCTCCAGACTCCCCAGGCCCCTGCTTGGCACAGCATGGTGCCCTCCCCTGACAGCCAGTAAAGGCTTGACAGCACACAAACACAACTAGAACGTTTCCAGAGGATGCTCAGGTGCAGAGGGCTGCTGGACAGTGGTGGCAGGAGAAGGGGACAGCTGCTGCTTGAGCTGAAAGCAAAGCTGTGGGACCTCCTCCCAGTACTGCTAGACAAAGGGGGACCAAGGACCCATCACATCCCAGTTTTTGGGACAAGCAGGGGCCACAGTGTTGAAGAGGGAAACACTGTCCACCAAATCATCCGGTTTCAATCAGTGCAACTCCTCAGTGAGCAAGATACACAGCCAAGGACCTTCCCCACCCTCCCTCTTTGGATCTCCTAACTCATACCTTATTTTAAGAAGGGAATTAAATTGTTTAGTAGCCAACAAAGAAGCTACCTAGGAATTTCTGCCTATTAATCTCTCCATGCCATGCTCTGGGGTTTTCTTTTATTCAAGCTACAGAGAAATCTGAGGGTGAGCAATCCACAACTAAGGAGGAAAGGGACCATGGATGTGACCTGACTTTGTGAAATACGAGATTTTACAGCAATGGCATTATGTTTGGGTATGAAACTGTAACACAGCACCAAGCAGCTTGCCAGCAGTGGGGCAGCACCAAGGAGTGTTTGAAGATTGCACAACAGGGGTATCTGCCAAGGTTAAGGATGCTACGAGCACAGGGAGGGCTCTCTGGAGCCACTGGCCCCAGGGAACCCAGGGGAAGCTTCAACATGGACCCAAAAATCAACACAGCAAATTCAGATTCTTTGGAAGCAAGAGGCAGGCAGGAAGGAATCCGGGAAAGGTGTTTCCAGAACTGAGTGACTGATTTGAGGTGGCTCAGAGCTGGTCACACAAACACAACTTCCCTCTTGCCTCTATTGCGATAATTAAAGGTAAAAGCACTTAGTCAAAGAGCTGCAACCTTGAAAAACAAATGCACTTTCTGCAGTGCACCAAGGTGGCTCTTTTCTCCACATCAGCAGAAAGCCTCCTGTGCTTCCCTCTGTGAAAAACTGAAAGAGCCAAAGCTGCAGCTGGCCAGACCCTGGGATGGGGCCCACCCCACGCAGTAACACCAGGGCACTTAGCACTGGCAAGGGGAATGGTGCTTAAAGGCATTGAGCATGCCCACAGAAAGGATGGAGAGAAGTTCCTGGTGTCTCAGGCTTTTATTGCACAGAAGGAGAAATAAATAATCTAAAGGCTGAAATTATCAGAGATGAAACAAAGTGAAAGGCAGTGATTTCCCCCTCCTCATAATGTCAAAACTGATGTGTGGTGCTGGGGCTAAACTTATTTTGCTAAAGCAATTCTGAACCATCTATCCTTTCAGCCAGTAGATGCTCTAAGTGGGTCCAGCTATTTTGTCAGGTCTCAGCTCTCACATCAGAAAGGATGTGGGAAATAACTATGAACAGCTTCTAAGAAATAATTTCACAGTTTTACAGAAGAGGTCATTATCCTGCATTGCTGCACTTAAATGTGCCATTTCAGTTGTGAATATACCTCATAATCTTCTTGTACATGCCACTGATTCTGGCCTATTGTCTAACGACTTAAAATACTTTCTAAGACCTTGGTAATTGAAATGCTGAGGTAGAAAATTACTGTATTACAAGCAGGGAAATTCATGCCTAGAGGAGAAGTGAATTGACCTGGAAGGTCGCATCCATCCGTGGCACAGCTGGGAGTGGGGCACCGGCTCCTGCTGTCAACACCACTGTTCCCAGGCAGAGTGTCCCCAGTCACTCAGAGGACATCTGAAATGAGGTGTTGTAAGCTTTTAGAGCAGCAACCTTTTTAGAACTCAATAGGGCTTATAATTGAATTCTTTAAAAGAGTTATACTGTCTTCACTTCCCTAGACTGGCCCTTTCATTTCCATTTTTTTCCCCTCAGTTTGGGTAAGGTTTGAAGCCCAGCAATGCTGTAGTTTGCATAAACAAACAAGCCTCAAATACATAAATAGCTATTCACATCCTTTGTGCACGTATTCAAGTATTTCAAAAGGCACCCGTGGCAGCCATTAGCACTTCTAAATGCTTTTTGAAGTAATGGATTGATTTTGTGTGCGTGTGTGTGTGTGTGTGTGTGTGTGTGTGCGTGTTTCCTTCACTGGAACTGGCTCCCAAATTCCTCTCTGCTGATGAGCGAGGACTGGTGGTAGCGGTCCCGTGAGGCAAAGTCTGCGTTCTCCTCGGTGAGCTGCCTGGTCTCCATGCCAACTGTTGCAAAGGACGGTGTCACCACGATCTGCTCCTTGGGAGTTGGCCTTCTCCTGCAAACAGAGAAGCAGAGGTGCCTGCATCATCACCCCTTGTTTGTTATCCATTACCAGCCGTGCTCCTGGCTGTGCAAACAAGGCAGGGTGATTCCAGAAGAGGCAAAATCCTTCTCGATGCCCTTTGGAGGCACAGAGTTAAGCTGAAAGCATTTTTCTTGGAAGGCACATGAAAAATGTACTTCCTTTCCCCAAATAAACACTGCAAAATATACGTTTTTGTAACAAATGGGTTTCCTTTTTGGATATTGACTATATCAACACCTTCCATGCTAAGCAAGAAAAGGAACACAAACCATTTCAAATGAAAAATATCTTTTTTATGGTTTCCCAAGCAATTAAAAAATGCAATAATTTTTGTAACTTTTAAATAAAACAGGAGATTTTCCTGCAAGTTCTTCATCCCAAAAAAACCACCTTATTGGTATTTTTAAATCAAAACTGTAAGACAAATATGGCACTGATTAAGACCTCATCAAGCACCTTAAAAGCCTTAGAGGTGTCAAGAACCCTTGGCTGCTTCCAACTTCCTTGCAGTCTAATGAGATTTATTCTTTTTCTCCAATTCATTAAAATATCTTGACTGGATTTCAGGAAAACAGGGCTTAGAAAAAACTCTAAATTACTTAAATGCAATTTCTTGCAGAACAATGTAGATGGGCTTCAAAATGACCCACCTGATTCCCAGGCATAGCCCAAGGTGTCTTTGTGCCTGTAAGAGCAGGAGCCCTGGCACTAGGATAAGGTGAATAAGCTGGCTGGCTGACCTAGAGATTGCACTCTTTGAGGGGAGAAAAACAGGATCAGTTTCTACCTTGGGCACTCTCCAGATCTCCCCTCAGCCTTACTTGGCAGAGTCTTTGCTCATCGATTGCACTGACCAAAGAACCAAGGACTTCGTTGGCCTGGTAACCCAAAGACAAAGTCCCCCTGTGACAGCAGCACCTCTCCACACGACAGGCAGGGATAGTTTCTCCTTTCCACATGGGGTCATTCTCCATGAAGCCTCACACCTCAACCAGACTCTCATGGGAATGTCTGACAACAGGCAGGAGACATGACTGAGATGCACCAAAGGACAACTGGGAGGAAAATGCTGTTCTGTCACCACAGAGGCACCGAGCTAAAATGACCAGCCACAAATCTTCCAGAGGTGGAAGCAGAGAGAACTGCCGGGGATATGAAGCAGCAGGGTCTGGCTCACTGTGCCATGAGTAATTCTGGCAGCACTTCCACATGGCCCCACTCACCCTGTTCCCAGTCTCAACTCCTCACTCTTGGGTTGGGCTCGTGTCACCAGTCCAGCAGATGTTGTGCAAGGGGACAGGGAACAATCCCTTGCTCCGAATGAGATATGCAGAAAACATCGGTGGTGGTGCACCCCACTCCCCCTGCCCCTCAGGCTGCACTGTGATCTGAGAAATGCTTGTCAGGCCTCAGCCTTGACAAACAGCACCTGGGCTCAGCTCTCTTGAGCTTATCAGAAACACTGTCTGCTCCAGGGAACTAATGCTAACAGCTCCTGGTTTTTAATGAATATCCTTGGAAACTTAATTTTCTTACATGAGTGACAACCCAAGTGGAGCACCATTTTTGTTATAGAAAGTTACTGACAAAAATTGTGGCTAGGATGGAAAATTACTATGACTAAAGCCAACTCTCTTGCTACGCTGTAAGCAGCAGCTCAGAACGAAACCCTTGGAGCTCTCCTGGCCCACAGTGGGCTGGGACCAGCCCCTCCCTCTGTGTGGGGCCTCTCAGAGCACTGAACTCTCAAGTTTACTACACTTGGAGGACCATCACCAAACACCAATGACAGAGCCTGGGCTGATTCCTCCACTCCTCAAGGTTCAAGCCTTTACCTGTTGAGAAGATGCAAAGGCATCATAATTCCATAAGAATATTTTGTTAAATGGTTTAAATTAAGGTATAAATTAAGTGCTGTTATGTCTAAGACCTACCATGGGGACCTCAGAGAGATCCCTCACCCCTGCCTTCTCTCCCCAACCACCTCTGCTACCAAAAGCATGTAGTCATGTTATGGGAATGGTAGGCAGAGACAGAACCTGGCAAGACAGACCAATGTGCTTAATTGCCTGGATTTTCATTTATTTTGAAGGAGGCAGCAAATTGGCACATATAATGTATGGCAGCTCGTGTTGCACAGTCCTCACTACAGCATTCACTCACCCCAACGAAAAAAAAACCCAGAGAAACCCAAAGGCCACTGCTCAGAGGCAGACGTGCTCATAAGCTGCTATAGGAAACACAAGGTGATGGAATTAATAATTAATAGCATCAAATAAGTTTAACAAAACCAGTTAATAACCAACCAAAAAAAACCCTCAAGGTCTTCTGGGAATCAAAACTCCAAGACAATGCTACTGCAGTCCCATGCAAACTCAATACTGAAAGGTACCTTCCCCAAAGACCCTGTCTATCATATTTGCCCAGAAGTTATTGCAGCTCCCTCAACCCAGATTTCCTCTCTGAGACTAGAACACAGCTGTTATGTGTGCCTGTTCCACCACTACCAGAGGAATTCACTTTTGGTGAATGATGGGTGGAGGAGTAGTCTCCAATTTCTTATTTCCTTTCAGATTTTCCAGTTCAATCTGAGCAATAAATTTTGAGCACAGACCTTTGGGGTAAGATAAAGCTTCAGGCACCAAGATATGGTTATCAGCTGACGTTCCCACACACAGAGCGGAGGAGACTCCTGCTTCCCCACATACACAGCCAACATATGCCAGGCTAATAGGAGAAAACAGCTCTTTTTTCTTGCTTTTATTTAAGCAAGAATAACCCTGAGCATGCAAGAAGGGGCAGAAAAATTACTTCAGGTAATAAGCAAGTCAATTCTTCCAGCCCTCTCTGTGCTCATTAGAGGGTCACGGGAACAATGAGCAGTGTGTTGGTCACTGCCAAGTGACTGGTACCAACCTGCATGAAGTGATCAAAACCGACTTAATCCAGCCAAAGAAACTGAAATTTGCTGCTGCTCCTAGGGAGAAAAGGCACAAGAAGTCAGTATGCTGATAATTCTCTCATAATAGCATTACACCACTGAATTTTTGCATAAAATCTCAAACCAGCACACTTGTTATTAGCCTGCAGTACCCAAAGATTTTGTGATAGTGAAAACATTCCTGCAGCCTTCCTACATGCTGTGGCTCTTAAACAACTGTCCAGAAATGAACCCAAATTTCCTACGGAGAACAGCTATGCGTACCCAGCCCAACATCTTGTTAAACCCCAGCAAAGCATGAGCAAAGAACAGACAGCAACCACAGTGCCTTTCATTCCCTGGACTGCATAAACCATTCCCACTGCAGGGATGGGGAGACTGGAGGAGCCGTTCAGCCAACCTCAGCCAGGGTGGCTGTGGTCTCACCATTCATTCCCTCTTGCCTGACCCCACAGAGAGCTGGCTCAGCTTATTACACCAACACTGACTTCTTTTCTGATTTTTCAGTAGAGATTCCTGCACCGGGTCCCTGCAGGGGCAAGGAAGTGCCAGAGCTGGAAGCAAAAGCAGCAGGAGAAGTTGATGGTGAGGGACAGAGAGAACTGAGCCTGCTGGAATCAGCTTAGGCTGCTGGAGAGGAAGAGAGAGAAGGGATGTGTCAACCACAGGGCATTTCTCTTCCCAAAGTCTTCTTCTGGCCCCTAATCCAGAACATCCCTCAGGCCAGTGTCTCCCAGCCTTTCTAGACAGAAGGGCTGTTTGATCCTTTGAAGAACCAACTCACAGATCATCAGAGCCTTTGTGACCACAAAATAACATTCCCTCACAGCCAAGTAAAAATCAGACTGAATTTTGAGCATTCACTTCTAACGTTTTCAATGGCATGTATTGTTTCACTGTATGCATGAGAATGCACGTGCAAAAGAAACCAAGAAAAAAATGTCTAATCCTGCTGCTATTTCTCAGATCAGCTTCCAAAACCCTCTACACACTGACAGAGAAATATTAAAGTAATTTTTGGTAAATATTTAAAAGCAGATTGCAGAGATCTAATACAGTGAGTATACAAAGGCAAAAAAGACTCCAACTCCTGAAAACGTTATTTGTGTTTTGTTTGATATATGGGAGCCATAAACAACTTTGTTAAAACTTACATATATTTCAAAAGATACAAATTAGCAACTGCTATCCACAATCTCAACTCTTTTCAGCTATCCCCTACAGATACGTAGAAAGAAAGTCACTCAAGAGTAGAAAAAGAACAATTGAGCAATGTTGGGAAGGTGGTGATTAGTTTTTTCTTTCTCATCATCTGTGTTTCTGAAATCTAGTACATACTTACCTACTGTCTAATAATCTTTCACCTAAATAAACCCAGATATCTGTTTCTGCACATATTACGTATGAAAATCAGGCTCTTGATTTTTCTCATCCTGGACAAAAAACTGCACATCCAGGCAAGCACTCAGCTATGCAGCTGACACACACGCCCATGGATGGATGGATGGATGGAAGGATACACTCATGAGCAGGTGAGGATGCCCACACCATGTCCCTTCAGAGACAGAGCACTGCAAATCCCCCCAGCCTTGCCAAGGAGCTGTGGGCTCTCATGAGCTGCTTGCTGAATGCGCTGCACTGTTTAATTCTGAACTTACTTAAGCCGATCATGTGCACAGATCTCTCTAATGCCCTCTGCCTAGAAGTATTTTCCCAGATTATGTTCCCAACATATTCAACATGTTTAGCTCTGGAATCAAAAGGCTCTCTTGTTCCACAGTTATGAATGCTGAGATTTGACGAGACACTCATCATAATTCCCATTTTCCTTAAACTTCTCTCAGGTGGGTTTCAACTGATTAGGTTTAATTAAATTTATTTATGGCATATTTTTCTCATTGCTGGGATATATTTACAGACTGCTATCCCTATCAAATCTTAGTATCTGGTTTTGCCATTTAAAGTATGATATAATAAAGCAGCAAGCACCATGTTCAAACTATCAAACCAATGCTAGTTACAGTTAGAATCTAACAGAAAATTAAAGACTCAGGGAGAAAAATTTATTAAAACTAGCAATGAAACAAATTGTCATCGTTCACTGTGTCATCTGTGTATTAAACACCAGAGTCTCAATTCCTAATTAAGTTAAAGTTTAATGAATTTTTAAGCAGGTTTAATAGTACAGGAAAAAAACCTCACCAAGAGGGAGTCCTGGGCTCACTTGGCCAATGTAGAAATACAGAATAACCGCTGCCCCCAGGCTGACAAGGGTGTAGATCCACTGAATGACAAACATTATGATGAGGGACACGATTGCCTGTTGGAAAGACACAGTTTGGGGTTACCCCAGGGTCTGGGAGGTAAGACCATGTTGACAGTCGAAGCCCAGGTTTCCGTGTTAGAGGGAGCCTTGTTTGGTCTCACTCTCAAAAGCAGGGACAGCACAGTGTCACCTTCAGCAGCATGGAGGTAGCTGCAGTGAGCTTCCCTGAGTCCCAGAGGCAGCGTGGGTCTCTGCCTGGGCTTCTCCAAGGGAAATATCCAGAGGCTCACCAGCTCAGGAGGAGATTTGGCTCAGGTTGCATACAAACAGGGGCAGAGGTAGCATCTCCACGGGACATGTTTGGAACAGCAAGGGGCAGCACACAAAGAAAGAGCTAAAATGGTCCCAACTGACACCATCGGTGAAGCGCATAGAGAGAGGGCAGAGGGGAGAGGAGTCAGGATAAATAAACACATCCAATTTTTTGCTCTTGTGATTTTATTTTGCATTGTAAATCCCATCCCAGCTCTGTTGCAACCTCCTTCCAAGCCTGATTATTGACAGGAAACCAAGCTTGCTTTAATGAGCACATCCATAGTCTCCATAAGGAAATTCACCCACAAAGGCTGAGCTGGTGGCTCTGCCATGACATGCACTTGGGAGCCACATTAGATACGAGCCCAGAGATGGCATCAGCACACAACCTCCTAAAGATGTCATCCTAAATGATATTTAAACCACTGTCAACCCATCCCTGGCACTGCAGCCCAGTGGGACCCCTCACCAGAAGCTGGCTGCTGGCAGCGGCAGTGGTGAATTTGAAAAGTAGGTGTCCAGCTCCATCTGAGGATTAAACTAAGGGGGTTTGGTGGGTTGAGTGGGTTTGTTACATTTTATGCACAGCTATGAAATCCTCATCCATGCAGCAAAGCCATATGGCTCATTCATTATGCATATCTGACCCTTTCCCTGTCATCTGCCCAATAATTCATCTTCCCAAGATGAATTCAAGTGTCTTAAACTTCTCAGCAGCTTGAGGCAGAAGCTATTTAAAAGTAATTTAAAGTAACATGCTGTAGGAATGCTCTCCTTTCCTCCCTCAAAAGATGGAATTTCATAGCTGGATTGCTGGTATCAGGAAGTCAGCACTAATGAAACCCCACCCCAAGCTTGCAGAATCTGGCCCATTAATAAAAGCAACACAGCTTTGAAGATGATGTCTCAGTCCATTACACAGTAAGAAAAAGCAGACCGTGAATAGAGGGACACTGATTTTTTTTTTTTCCTCCATGCAGCCCTGCATCTTTAAAGTCCAGACTTTGAATTTTTGAGTTGGGTTGGAGCTTGTTTGTTTCTTTGTTTGTTAGAATTTTTTCCTGTAGTTATTTAACTGAATATGCCACTGGGCTTTCCCTGAATTTGAACTGCTGGATGCATGGTACCTTGAGTATTTATTTCAGGTGACCTCGAGTATGAGAATCAAAAGCCATTATTTAAAGTACTGGAGTATTTACACTGCTGTATGTGATGAATTTCCTTCTGTTTTCTACAGTCGCAAACCACTGCTCAAAATAAAAGAAAATTACTTACACCAGCAAAGGAAATCCAGTGACTGAAAAATCTGGAGTAGAAGGATTCTGGTATTTGCTGAATTTCCAATTCTGGATTTTGTTGCTTTATAGATGATTCTAAAGAAAATGAAAAAAAAATATTAGAAAGGAGCTATAATGTGGGGTTTTTTTCCTCTACTTTACATTACCAGATTCCAGGAACCAAAGCAAAAATTCTACCTGACAGCTGCATATGAGAGAGTTAAAGCAAAACCTCTAAAATGAAAACGAAAAGAAGCGCAAGAAAAAACCCAAAAAGTTGCCAGCTCTGCTACGAAGTCCACTTGAAGGCCGCATCTGTCTATCCCTGCCTCAGTTTCACAATTTGTGAAATAAGAAAAATAATACTTTCCTCCCTCAGAGGGTTTTAGGAAGCTTAACTGACTAATGCTGATGAAACACTTCAGCGCTGGGAATGACAAACTCCGTGCACAGGTGCTGTATCAAACACCCCCATCACCAACAGCACATTCAGATCTTCACCTATGGATGTTGAGTTACAGACTTCACCTGCGTTGTGGGGACCACTGCATTTTGATAGCCTGAGTTTTAGAGTCACACAGCTCCAACCATCCTACCCCACATCAGCATGAAGTAAATCCCAAGATACACCTAAACCCTTTTTAATGTACAGCATTCAGCATGCCTGTGAAGAATTATGAGTATATCGTAAACAACCCAACACTAAATTTAGTCCTGCCTGCTTTCCTGTGATTAATCTTCTGTAGGAAATTGCATTGGAACTTCTCCTGTGATGCATTGCAGTGAACTCTACCCTCACCTGGAATAAATGATATTGTTGCCATGAATCACTGAATGACAGCCCCATATAAAGCTCATTTCATGCCTGCCTTCAGGAAAGCATGGGGAGGACCTAGGTTATAAACAATTTCCTCTGAACATGGAGATGTCCATCTCCTACAGCCCTTACCTTCTCCCCTTGGGTCAGGGAGCATCATCACTTCCCTGCAGAGCTGTTCCCTCTGCTCCAGTATCCTGGGCATGTGCTGGGCATCCGCAGTGGGTGATGAGCACAGACCTGCATCCCACTGACTGCCCTGCTCATCCACGTCCTGCTGCCTCTCACAGGGCTCCGTGGCCTCATCCCAGCCACACTGAGCCAGGGGAGCATCGTGATGGAGATCCAGGAGAAAGCTGTCCTGTAATGTCTGCTTGGCTGGCTTCTTTGCCTTCTTTTGTTTGACCTTTTGGGTTAAATTCTCAGCTTCTTCTCTTTTGCAAGTACTTGGCTCATTAAAAAATGGTTTAAAAAGCTGGTCCATGTCTTTTTTGAATTCCAGCAAGGTGCCATTTGATCTGCTTTGAATCACCCCATCTGCTGCACGGCTGGGGGGCTTGTTGATAATTAAAGGCTGGGAAGAGTGAGCAGGTCTAGCAGTTCCCATCTGGGTCTCTTCAGGTTTCTGCTGAATGTTGTAGCTCAAGGATATTGAGAAATAGGAATAGTCCACAGCAATATATGTCAGCATGAAGCTGATGGTGACTATGGGAGCAAGAACATTCACTTGCCCAATGAAGACAAAAGCCATGGTGATGAGACTTGTTAAGCAAATCGCAGCCACTGGAGTCTTGTTGGGGCCTTTCTAGTTCATAAAAAAAACAGAATTACATTTAAATTAATAACCATGAAGCTTGCCATGAGGATTCCCCACTTGCTCAGCTGCTGTGGTTACCTGGGCTGTCTGCAGTACCCCCCTAGCCATGAAGTACATGCATGCATGTGCAAGCAGAGGCTCACAGGCCTAATAAATTAAAGAATAAACTGGAAGCCAAAAGCTGTTGAGCTCCCACTTTATCCCTAAGCCTCATTCAAGCCTTGTCTTTGGTAAATTCATCCCCTCTCACTCATATCTCCATGGTAAAACAATGTCATTAAAGCAGAAATAAATCTTCAGAGAGATTTGTGGGGCTTATGGGAAGTCTGGCAATAAAACATGTTAATTAGAGTTAACTGTTCATCTGTAATTATTCCACAGGACTCTGCATCGCTGCCTACCCTGAAGGCTCCCTCATGCTGCCCTTGGAAAAGCTCTGCATGAAGCAGTGCCACCTGCACATCAGCAGCTTCTGGCCCTGCCCTGGCAGGCAGCCGAGCTGAACCCATGGTCTGCCAAGCCTCTGCACGTGGGGTTCCCCTCCTTCAGTGCACCCCAGCAGCAGGTGAGGCTGGGCAGGTGAGGAGGCTGGGGCTGGCAGTCAGCCCCAGCAATGCCAGGCATGTGTCAGGAGGGCAGGCAGCCAGGAGAAACATTGTCTGCTCCTGTCCTTTGGGACTGGGTGAAGGCAGAAATAGGAGAAGGAAAAGAGGCACAAAACAAAGAGCACTGGGAGTGGAAATACCTGAGCCTTCGGCTCATGAACTTTAATCCCAGGTCTAACATACCCTTCCTTGGACCAGGCACCATCTTGCCACTTTGCCACCTGATAGGCCTGTGCAAGCTGTGTAAAGACTTTGCTTAAAAATATCTTACAAGATATCTTCAAATATCTTAAGTTTTCACTTAACTGCATTTACTTCTTTAATAAACACACAGCTCAAATGGAAACTATTTCTGTTTCCTCCACTCTTATTTATTAATAGAAAAGGGGGCAAGTTCTGGGCCATTACATCTTTTCAGAATGAACAAAAATACATCTCAGGGACAAAGGAACACAGATCTCAGAAAGCATCTTCAGTATCAGAAAGATGTACTGAGATGGGGAACAGATGGGATGATCTCAGGATGCATCTGGCTTGGATTTAACTCCACAGAAAATACTTGTGTCCTTCCCATGAGCTGGGGTTATGGTGACCACACCACCTTCTTCAACCATGAAAAAGAAGAACTGATGTGGAGTAGATTGGTAAGGACAAATCAAATGCATTTACTCTCCCTAAACCAAATCTAAACAATTCCCAAGGTGGCAAAAAGAAGGAAGGGGGGGAAGTGATCTGCCTTTGATTTCTTGCCTCTTTTCGAGCCCTTCCCATTATGGCACTCTGCCTGGAGTTCAGAGGAGAAAATTTGACAGGAAGACAGAAAACTATCAGAGAAGAGAGGGAATCAACATTGCTAAACCCCTGAGAATTTCACAAGGGTTGCCAAGTAGAGTACAGCTTATTCTGGGATCACCTGAAAACTGCCTTCAGGAGCTGGAAGTTTTTGCAGTCATTACAGTTCCTGATTTTCCTACAATTATTACTATTATTTTTGCTATTATTACAACTTTTTGTTTAGAAAATTGCTTTGAGAAACATAAAACAACAGAGAGAAAATTATTATACTTATAAAATATTAAAATATTTTTAAACATTCATAAATATCAATACTGAAAAATATTTTTCTGTATTTTTAAGCCACTCTGAAGAAGCAAAGCATCATAAGGCTTTTCCAGACACTCTGTACAGACAGTTTAGTACTGCAGATTATTGAGAGTGATGGAATTATTTTCTCCCTATTCAGAAAAAGGGAAAATCATGTATGGATGTATAGCCCAAGACTACAGAGTCCTTGGTGACTGATATCAGTAGAACAACTCGTGCATAAAGACTATTCACAAAGCAAGGGAAAAGTTTCTTGTCATATTCCAAGCAAGACTTTGTTTCAATGCATATCTAAAGCTTAGAAGACCCCTAACTTAACCTTTCAAATCTATTCTTTGTTTTTATTTAATAGTGTCCCGAAGCCACCTTATCTTATAAAGTGTCCTCTTCTCCACTGCACACAGACTGAATCCAGAACACCACAACAGGTCACGTACTCAGCTCTGAGGTTACCAAAGAGGATAGGAACAGATCAAAGAAAAGGTACAGGAAAGAAGAATAAGAAAAAAAAAACAGATAAAAGGTAAAGAGACAGTTATCATCTGTTTCACCTAGTGCTGGGACAAAAGCTTCAGGCTTCTGTCCTGTACTTCCTTTGGTCATGGCCGGGATCAGCACCAGCACAGATAAGGTGTTTGCAAAAAACCCCACAGGCAACGTTATATCATAAGTGCCTGTCCTGCTGGGGACATCTTGAAGAAGTGGGTCAGAGGGAGGGAGGGGACTGATGATGGCCCAGGAAGGGCTGTGTCTGCACGGGCAGGGCAGAGCCCCAGGCCAGGGCGCAGGGAAAGGACCACAGACAGCTGGATGCTTGAGTTTTTTTCATAAAACCACCCATTTCCTGGCTTTTCTGCCTATGCATGGGATACCAGATCCTGAGCCTTCCCCTCCTCGCATTTCATGCATCCCCCATCTCACAGACACAGAGAAATCTTGTCTTCTTAAGTTCAGGTGAAGGTTTGACAACAATCTGGAGAAAAGATGACTAACCCCACGTCCAAGGAAGGCCAGCATGGGGATCACATTCTCCTGGGCAATGCACTGCAGGATCCTGGGTGCTCCGTACAGCCCTCCCATGCAGGAGGCCAGGGATGAGATGTACAGCCCAAGCAAAAACAAAAAACCCACCAAGGATACCTGGAGGAAACAGAGAGAATGCAAAGTTCGTTATGTTATGCCTTAAAGACACCCAAGCTGTCTTAAATACATGTATTTTAAGAGATCACATATATTTTCCAACATTGTTAAATGAACAGAGCAAGCCCTTGGAAAGCAGTAATTCAATTGGTCTGTGGTATAAAGTACAAGCAATTAATACAGGAAAATTATCCCATAAAAGTAATTTAATACTGAACATCCTGTACCGACAGAACCGTTTTACAAGCTCATATCCAAGAAATTCTTTGTCACTTGGAGCAATTGCAGCAAAGCAGCAGCTATTAGATTCCCCTTAAGTGACTGGAAGTGAGTTTATTTCAGGCAAGAGCACTTATATACAGGGCACATCATACAGGAAAAGCTGCCCAGGCTTCCCACCATCCAAAACAGGAAGACAAACCCCTGTGTCTCAGAGGGAAAAACCAATCCTGAAAGAAAACCCACGGCAAAACCAAATCAAAATTGCCACTTAAGTAAACGGCATCTCAAAAAACACGCTCCAAAGGATATAATACAATGACCTTATTTTCCTGTCTTCAATGAGAAAAGAATTTCCTTTGGCCAACATGAAACATTCAAAAAAATTTTTAAAGCCATAGTGTTAACAAGGCTGGTTTTAGAACTGGTTTCTGAAGCCCCCTTTCAAGCTGGGAGCATCTCCTGCAGGTGTGGAGGGAAAAGAAGGACAGCTCCTGGTCTGTCACACAGGAGTGAGGACTGGGGTCCCCCTAAGCAGGTCCCACTGTGGAGAGCTGCAAGCACCGACAGCATATCTAAAAAACCCCACCCAAATACACAAAACCCCACAATATAAACATTGTGCAAGAGAGCTTTGAAATGGGAGTGCTCCTGGCACCACAGTGTAAGGACATGGACAGGAAAAAAAAGGAAAACAAGGTCTAGGGTCACCTGAGACACCCTCAAGTCCTGCAAGACCACAGAGGTCTGATAGCCAGCAGCCAGGCACGGAGAATTGTAAGGCATGGGGGTAACTCCAGCACAAAGGCCAGGCAGAGAGAAAAACCCCACATTCTGGTCCAAATCCAACATGCCCATATTCCTCTGAAGCAAGTGCTGGAGGTGCAAATATCTGTGGCAGAGGATGTCACCAAATGCAGGTCCCCTGCATCCACATGTCCTTTGCTCCCACCCCTCCGTGGAAAAGAGGGTCTAAATGAACACAGGTCCTCCCAGCTGCTGACCCCATTGAAGTCAGGTGGCACATGCTTTATTAGGAGGAATTACAAAAACGTACATGGCTAAAGATGATTCAACCTACAGCTGACTTTTTTTTGTCTATGAAATCTGCAGGAAGCAAAAAGGAGACTGGGTAAAAAACCCTAAAAAGCTTCCTGTTGGGGAAGGCATGTGAAATTAATGGCATGATCCAGAAGTGCTCAAACTTCCTACCACAACATTTCCCCATGAAAATCCACTTTGCCTTGTGAATTGTATCTTGTGGGACAGAAGGAACCTGAGGCAAAGATGAGCAGATATTAGCTCTCATTAGACCAACAGACAGACACTCAGTGGGGAATCCTCCCTTCCGTCTCCTCTAATCCTCCCCTGCTCTGAGAAATACTCAGAAGAAACAAACAGTTGTGCCAGACATCATATATTATTTTAGCTGCCAAAAATGCTTGCATTTAAATGTGCTACTTGACATTCAAATCAGGGTTAGAGGGGAAGAGTCCCTTTCACTGAGGCTGATGAAAGGTTTTGCTATGTGTTTTGAACATAGAGAGTGTGAATACATTGCAAGGAATTGGCAGTTGGAGCTCATTAGAAGTGAAATTACTGAATCTCATTTTGATGTTTAAGAAGCCAAACAAATATCGTAACTGAGAAAAGCAGCCAAGAACCCGCTCACCTGTGATAGAAAGGGAGAGTTTGGAGGAGTAGTGATCTCGCCCTTCTTTCTCTCTCCATTAAAATCTAAAGCATTTTGTAATAACTCAAAGAAGAAACATGAATATTGCACCATTTGTTTGTTCCATATTTGGGGAAAGAATATTGAATTTGCTTTTTCAGAGGGGAGTGTTTGCTTGTTTATCTTCTGTATTTGACATTATTAAATATCTTCTCATTCATTACTAGGAGATTTTTCATTTTCCCCCTGAGGGTTCTGAAGGCAAAACCCAGCTTTAACAATCTCTTTCTCTTCAGCAGATCCATTTAAAGCGGACTTTTTTGGTTACTGCACTTTTCGCCCATTAAGTCATTGACATACAAAGAGGTTGCCTTAGAGAAGGCAAGTTCATTCTTTTTTTTTCCCCGAAACAAAGGTGGATATTTTTTACCTTAGCAGGAAGTGACAGAGCCCCACCAATAATTGGGAGTTTACGTGGGTGGTGGAAGAAGTTTAGAGCTGCAATTACTTAAGAAATAAAGCCAGAGTTTCAAATTGGTATTTTAGACTAAAACCATGTTACAGATCAAACTATATAAACTCCTCAACTTCAAATGAATCACAAAAAATAGTGTCAAATACAGTGAACCCATGATTTAGGATAATACTGAATAACAGAAAATTAGCCTTTCTATGTCCCATCCAAAGAAAGACAATGGCACACACCAACATCTCTTACTCTCTTTTTAGAGGCCTGCAGTGGTAAGGTTCATTGTGTGTCACACTACAAACCCTCCTTGTGTAAATACTCTGTGTGGAATGTCTTGAGTTTAATAATCCTATTGCTCGCCCTGCAATTACAGCCTGCTAGATACGGAAATGTGAGCTTCGCTTGACTTAGGCAAGATAAGCAGGGGGGGTTCTTTAGAGATTTCAATTTGGTCTAAGCTTTCACCAGTGAGAAAGGATACATTGAATAAAATACAGCAGTTATCATTAGACCACATTACCATACTTTAGCTCTTAAAACTATTGCCGGGCGATTATGCCAAGATTTGGCGTTATGAGATATGCTGGTCAATGCCAGGCTATTCAAATCAATTGTACACTGGGATCTGCAACAGGGAAATCCCCCTGAATTTTAATGAGGGACGTGTACCCAAATTCCCTAGGCTTTTGGAAAACTCAAGCATTCAGTAAAGCAGATGGCAACCTGAAAGCACCATTATATAAAACCACAGGTTACCTTCTCTGCTATCATGAAGTCATAGCGCAGTGACTGACGGGTACAAATGGCTCCCAGCAAAAAAACGAAGACCATGTACAGAAACCACCTGCAAGCAACAAAAAAAGAGCCCGTTTCTTCACAGCAAGACAAGACCATTGGGAATTCTGCCACTAGGAGAGCCAGGAGACAGTCAAATGCCCACAAGTTGGGTCTTCAATCACTCAGCATGGTTCTGCATGATTTAGCTTCAGGGATAAATTTGACAGCAATTCATTTTACTTGCCCACTATGATGTGTGAGTGGCAGCTGCAGCACAACTGCAGGTACCCCTGAGGAGAAGCTACTTGCACCCCTTAGTGGGGGAATATCCCAGTCCTAGGGACAGGGATATTTCCTGCTTTTAAGTAGGGCCTATAGCAAAACAACAGGGGGTAATAGTATGAACTAAAAGAGGGTCAATTCAGATTAGCTGTAAGGCACAAATTTTCTACAATAAGGGTGGTAAAACAAGGGAATAAGCTGCCCAAAGAGGTGGTGGATGTCCTATCTCTGGAAACATTCAAGGTGAGGATGGACAGGGCTCTGAGCAATCTGATCTGGTTGAAGAAGTCCCTGCTCATTGTGGGGGGCTGGACTGAATGGCCTTCAAAGGTCTTTGGGCTTCCAGCCCAAACCATTCTGTGATTCTGTGGCTCGGCAGGTACACAGGTCCCTCCCTCTGGCAGTAGCATTAACAGCACAGCCAGCCTGCTCTGCAGCCTCAGCCAGGACCTTCTTCTGGTGTTCTGGTCTTTGCATACTCAGGCTGGGGGACAGTTTTATCTGTAATGCCCAGACAGCAGAGAAGGGAATGACCATAGACTTGGATAGATGGGTTTATGTCATACTTTTGTGTCCTGTGGAATCCCTCCTCTTAAAACAAGCACCAATTTCACTAGGAGTTCCTTCAAATTGTGAAGAATCTTCCTTCCTGACTGAACATTGGTACGCAATTAACAGAAATCATTTCAAAGGCAATTTAGATGGCAATAAAAGCAGGCAGGAAAACCTACTGGGGGCTTTTTTTTTTTAGTATACAGCAGTGGAAAGTTCTTCTGGAAAGCAGCATTTCCTTGGGAAGAGCATGACTTGGTGATGCAGGGCCTCTGTTTCCCCTGTCTTGTAGGTGGGTAGGTCATCTCACCTCTCTTGGCCTCATTTTCCCAGTAATAAAAAATACAAAATTTTGATACTGTTTTTGTTTATATAAAAAAAGAACACAAGGGGGAAAAGAAAAGAAATAACCTCCCCTCCCTTTGAAATCAAGAGTGAATGACAAAACCATCCCCCTCCCAAGCCTTGGAGAACTCTGCATCCTGCTCTGGGACAGGCAGGCTGCAGCAGCACAAGCAGCCCAGCACCAGCACAGGTCCCACCCAGCAGCGGGAGGACCGAGTACATCCGCACTAGCAAACATCTCCAGCCCACCCAGAGTATGTGGTGGCAGTGGATGACAAATTGAATGAGAGCCACACTTTAATTTTCCAGATGGCTGAGTAATAAAAGGCTGATGGGAATATGAAATGGATTGGTCACACTCAGGGCAGTCTCCAGAGCAAATTTTCCCCAACCAAGACTTACGAGGTGCCAATAGCAGCCAGAGAGCCCAGGGGGATGTTGGAAGAAGGCTTCTGGAGATCTCCACTCATATTGAACCCAGCCATCACACCTATATTTTGCAGACACAAGTGCAATTTAGAGTCAATATAAGTTATGGTATATGTAATACACATTGCAATATATAATATAATTTAATCAATCAGTTCATTGATTGTTTCAGAACAGTAACTATATCACTTCACTGCACTGCCACACGGACAAATACTGGGTGCCATCACTTGCTTGGTAGAAAACTGTTCATGTCTTTAACAGAAGCAAGTCACCACTAACACGTCAAAGAAACCTCTGTCTGGTTTGAACAATGCTGGGGGGAAAACAGTTAGTGAACAAAACCCATCTTATCTTCATACAAACCTAACAGGAGACAATGCTGCTCAGTTTTTGAAAAGAGAAAAGCCACTGTCCATCAGGGCAGCACATGCAGCAGGTGGTACAACCCCCAGACCAGATCCATTACAGGTCCCTGCATTCACAGGGGACAGCCACTGCTGCAAAACAGGCTGTCCTGTCCATATGAAATGATGATCACATTAGCAGAGGGAATAACAGTACTCTCAGCACGTAGGTGGCACCTTCCAGCCAAGGGATCTGCTTTGGAAGTAGGCATTATCTCTGCCTTGCAGATAGGAAAACAGAAACACTCAGAGGGCAAGTGATTGTCCCAGTGTCACGTAGAAAATACATGGTAGGACTAAGAATAAAATACTGAACTGTTATTTTAGGCCAGAGTACAGGGTATTATACAATCAGGGACAGTCCTGAGCCTAAAAAATTACCATCTAAAGACCCAAGAGAGGGAAACAGGATGAAGCAGAGGATTAGAGTCTCTACATTAAGACTAGGAAGACAAGGTACAGATTGGGTAAGGGGCTTTGCCCATAGCTGAAGGAGGAGTCATACCAGACTTGTCAAGAAAACAGAGGTTCCCTTTTCACATTATATCAAAAGTTTTCTTAGAAGACTTCAGGTATGGGCTATAAACAAAAATAAATACATAAAAATCTGTGATTTAGAATCCTGATGAGAATTTGGACAATTTGAAGGCAGGACCAAAGATTTTAGGACGCTAACTTCTGCCCATCACTGTCTCCCACTGGGGTGTCAGACTAATGTCTTCATAAGGACACATGAGCCAGGATTCAGCCAGCAGTGCTGATGGCACGGTCCCTGGGGCCAGGGTGAGATCACCTCAGAACAATGGGAAGGAGGATGCCAGCACCATGGCACTCACAGCATCTGGCAGCCCCAGCAGCAGGGGACCGACCGCACGCCAGCCCACCACGGCTGCCAAGGCCAGCAGCCATTCCTCGTGTTCAGAGGGCATAAGAATGGCAAAGTCAGTCTCTGCAGCTGCAAATCTGAGTGACTACAGCTCTAAATCAGCAACAGCCCACTGCATTTTAAAGCTCAAACACTGATTGCTGTTTGGAAGGGTTTTTTCCCAAGATGAAGGATAGACAAGAGCCATGGGATCAATCTCAGGGTAAAGGGGACAAACCCAGATCAGCCAGATGGATGCCCTTCCTATTCCCTATAGCCCTTGGCCTTTGAAGGGCTGTCAGCAATGGCTGGGTTGCTAATCATGGAACACAAACACTGCTCTGCTTTGTCCCAGGCTTTGCTGTGCATCTTCATAGTACCATCTCCACATCTGCTCAAAGGGAATGGTAACACCTCCTCTCCTTGCTGCCCGGCCATGAGGACAGCACATAAATGAGCACAAGGCACTCTCATGCAGCCAAACCCATCCAGGGCTTTATTTATTTATTATTAATGCTTTTTTCTTGATCATCTCTTTTTTTCCCCCTTGATCAGTACACTCACCAGCCATCTTTTCCTGTCATCTCCACCATGGAGCCTGAGCCCTGACAACTGTTCCCTGGTCCCCACAGAATCCTAGCATTCCTCAACTCCTGGAAGAGCTTTTCCTCCAAATTCAGACCAGATTTGAATCCTTGACACCATACTGAAAGCATTACAAATCAAGTTCTTCATTTTCTCCTGGAAGACTATTTTGTGGATATACTTCTGAAAGGCACAGCTAAAAGCCTGTCAGCTGCTCTGGTTTTCTCTAGGTAACACTTCCATGCAGTGTTCAAGCCCTGCCCCTTTCAAACAGCTACACAAGAGGCTTAGCTGGAGGTGAGAAAAGGAAAGGCAGAAGTCCGTGGAAATGGTCACAAACATGCTAAATAAAGTCTCTATGAAGCACTCTTTGATGACATGCTACTTTGCAATTCAGGGACAAAGCAGAAAACTCAGAATTCTCTGAATTTTTCTTCCAAAGGGAACAAACTATTGTCAGGGGGACAACTGTTAATCTCATGTGCTTCTTGGCCAAGCTTCTCAAACATCTGGCACCACCTTTAAGTCTTCCAGCTTGAGTCACCTCTTCCTGATCCAAAGTCCTGCCTCAGCAAAGCACTGGGGAAACACCAAAATGGCATTTTCTGGACTGAACATAAAAAAGTTGAAGACGTGAGTCATCGGCACGGCGATGACTGCACAGCCTGGGCTGCCTCGTTCCCTCCCTCCCACAGACCTAGGCACGCTCAGGAGCAGCCAGGAGATGACTTCCCAGAGCCCACATAAAGAGGATCTTGAGGCTGATGATTGACCTCCTGCCCAGCAGTGACCAGGGGTCACACCCAGGCCACTGCACACCACTCGCTTCTGTCAGGAGGTCACCCGAGTTTCATGGCTCCCACAACCTAAGGTCAAGGACACCACAGAGGGAACCAACTCAGATATTCTCAGCCAGTCAGGCCAAAGCCATCTCCTCTGTGCTGCAATTATACTCTGACACAACCAGTGCAAAGGTATGGACAATCTGGTAGTACAGATGTATGGACAATGCCAGAGCCACCTCTCCACCACCACCCAAAAAGTGATTTTCCAGACAGGATGACAGTTGCCAAAGAGCAGTTCTGAGAGGGTCTTTTGCAAGCAGCTGGCTAAGCAACCCACTTTTCAATGAAAGGGCAACCTGACTAATTAGAAAAAAATAACATCCTAAACAATCTTCACCATTCATAGCCTCAGTTACCCCCTGCCAGAGAACTGATCTGACTTTGCAAGAAGCTGCAAAAAGCCTTGTCAGAGATTCTGGCTGCTCGACAGAGGAAAAGCCCCATGCTTGCATCTAAAACTCAGCAACACAGAGAAATCAGGATGTTCTTTCCTTCAGACACAGGCCTATCCCTAGGGAAATGGCCAATCCCTTCTGAACTCAAGCAATCATATCTGCGGATTGTCCATGGAGAAAATTATCCACCTCTCTGTTTCAATGAGATAGCAGGCTGGATTTTCCACACTGGCTATTATCTTAGAGAGCAGCAGATAGTGACAAAGCTTCTGGACAAAGAAGCATGAAAACAGAGTCAACCCAGCCAGGATATTATGGCTGAGACAGTCTGTACATTGCTGTTATTCCCAGTGTAATCTGGCCCTGGGCATCATCCAGGCAGTGGATACGTGCATGAGGGGACCACCTACACTGTGTGTCAGACACAGCCCTCAGCCCCACCAGCCATGGTTTATAGCTGCAGATATGATCACTCTTGCAAACGCCCAGTGCATTTTCCAGTGAACATACTATAAAATATAAAAGGTGGTTTTTTCCTTCACCCAGGAGGTGAAGAATGGAAAATGTTAGATAAGGCTTGTAGCTAATTTTTTTAAAGGGCCAACTTCTCCACTGATGTAAGCTGGCACCTCGCCATAGACTTCAATGGAGTTGTGCCAGTTTACATCATCTGATAACTTAGCCCAAAACTTCTAAATCTATTTGCTGTCATTTTGCAAGTGCCAGATATGGTTTATTTCAGAACTGGTTTCTGTGCAGTGATATTTTCCACTAACGCTGCTTCAAACGACATCTTACTTTCTTGTATCACAAGACAACACACTTCTTTCATTAGACAGAAAACCTTGGGGATTTAGTAGAAAAACATTTTTTTGCACAACAGAAATGGCATTCATCTTAATTTTAAAAATGCACTGACGGCTGCATGGCTGCTGCTGGGAGCTGGCCACAGGTAGGTGGCTCCCAAGACTCCCTCCCTGCTGAAAAGCCCTGGCTGGGGAGGGTATCCAAGTGTTCACCTATCACAGCATGGCAGCAGAATGTGTGCATTGAGAGGGTATTTACAAACGAGCAGAAGAACAGCTGGTTAATGCACAGCATCTCTATAGGGGCACGTTCACATCTTCCACAGCATGTGTTTCAGTCTTTTGACTGAAGCCAGCAAATCTGAGTCTTCCATGCCCATGCTCTCCCATGCTAGCTCTAGATGTATGTTTTGGATCTCCCGGTTACTTCCCTATGATTAAATGACAAATTTGGGGGAATAAAGCCAGCTGCACTGAACATCCAGCTGAAATGGTTTAAACAGCTATTGCACAGGCAGCAAACAGACCAGCCTCTGCTTACCAGTGCTCAACTGGACTCACATTACTGGAGTCATACCAATAAAACACAGAGAAACAGAGAAAACAACCTGCCCTGGAGCAAAACAATCCAAGGAGGATGCTCGTAGAGGCAGCATGATGTTACTGGTCTGCAAAAGGCTGGGATGACCATCCTACGTCCTTCATTTGAAGCATGTCCCCAGCTGTTCCTCCTGCCTGTTTGGTCCTGGCAAGGGTCTCCCCACAGGTCCTGCTCCCCCTTCCTGAAGTGGCTTCCCCTCTTTGCTGTTACAGCTACCAGCCTGCACTTCAGACATTTCTGTTTCACTCCTGTGTCTGGTGGAAATGGGCAACTTACAACCAATTTTCAGTGTATCCCAGAGACCAAACTTAAACTGGTTGAATTCAGATAACCATCTCAGAGAGAGAGGAAGAAGTCTGTCCCGAAGAGATCAAAATAGTTTCACTTCAAAGAAGAATATTTCATCTCAAAAGGTCCAAACAATTTGTTTCACAATTTCCGAAATGTTATTTTTAAAAACTCTGTTATCAAAATAGCATCTTAAATTGTAAGCTAGCATATGCTAAAAATTAAAAGTAGTAAACACAACACGTAATACTTAAACAGAACATTGCTGTGGGTCAAAGAACTGTTTCAAACTGGCTCCATGTAACCCCTCAAAACTAAATAGTATATTATTTTGCTGAAACTCTCCCCAAATTTCTGATGTATCTTAAGGCAAAGGATTTTGCTTCCTGTGCTTCAGCCAGGTCACTGTGGGGGTTCCAGCAGAGGTGGGTGCCACTGGGGGATGGTGGTGGGGAGTACCACAGGCTGGAGGGGACAGTCTGGGAGCAGGGCTAACCTGTCCCTGTCATTCCTCAGTGCCACTTGCTCACCCTCTGCACCACGCTGCCTGCCCTGAAGCAGCAGCACTGGCAGCAGAGAAGTCTTGACTCCCATCCTAGAAATTTCTTAATCAGACCACAAGCTCTTCCACGCAGAGCACCAAACACAGCCCTGCATTTTATGAGGCTCCTAAACTCCACAGTGCTCCAGCAATGACAGGAGTGATAGTGATGTTATATGGTACAACTGGCACTGCTACTCTGAAGGAATAATTTAAATCCTGCAAATAACCAAGCAACTAAAAAGAACACATGAAAAAGCTGTGTTAACAACTAAAGTGATTATACATCATCCCAAACTGTATTTTCAGAGAATGTTTGACATTACTACTGGTATTACTACTGCTAACTAAACAGAGCAACAGGCTGCCAGGGCTTTAAACAAATTGTGTCTATTAGCTTTGGCATTCTTCCTAGCAGCCAAGCATTAGCAGTGATGAAAAATCATTTAATATGGTTAATCATGGTAATTTTCTGTACAGTTTTGTCGTAACTGTTCCTTCTTCTGTAACCAAAGAACTGGAAAAACACCTGCTTTCCTACACCAGTGGCAGAGCTCATGAGGAAAGTCTTTTTTTCTTGGGGGACTCAAAAATGACAACAAAAAAGAGGTTAGAAGACATCTCCATGGTACCAATAGTTCAGGAAGGTGAGTTTTCCAGGAGGAAGTCTACAGAAGCAATAGCCAGCCTGATAAGGTGGGAGAGAGGATCTCAAAGAACAATTTGAAGTCCTGCATTAGGTGCACCTGACAAAGTGACTTCTGCTACCAGAGCATTCCTCCAGTCCCACCTGTTTCACAAAATCCTTTTGTTTGTCTCCCTGTACCGCTGCAATTCTGCAACTTCCAGTGAGTTGCTTAGAGCTAATCCTCTGAAAATTCATTCTGTAATCCAAGGATTCATCACTATGGAAACTGCTTATAATCAGTACTTTTTATAGCTTAAAACACCCAGCATCAACAAAAGATATTGTAACTTCAACTGATAGTTACTGCATTCCCACTGGAGACTGTCAGCTCTGAAAGGGGACATGCATCTTCCTGGTACTTTAAGAAAATGAATAATACAAAGGTACCTAATTAAGCTCATAAATATGAGCTCTGCTGACATCCAAGGATGAACCTGTGATGCCACACAGTGAGTGGTGGGTCCATCATGGGCAAAGGCATTAGCCCAGCTCAGCCACCTGCTAAGGTAAGGATGGAGAGAAAGTCCTCCTATGCTCTTCCCACTCTCTCGGTGCAATAAAGTCATCAGGCTCATCTGACATGATAAATCATGACCAGCTCTTTTAAATAGGCTTGATACCTTCTGTCCTGATAGCATTAGCCAAGATCAGTGCCTGAACTTTGTCCTTGGTAGGGAAGGATTTACAGCACCACATCAACCCACAGAGTTCACCAACAGTTTCTAGCCGCAGAGACAGAAGAGCACGTTCAAGCGAACAATACAGGAGTGCAAAAAATTTGAGATGCTGGAGGGAAGCTTGATATTTGGATTGACCACTTGGGTCTGCTATGGCCAAGTGCAGTCCTGCTCGCTTTGCCTCGCAGCCCAAAGGAGCTCCCTTTACTTCAGCTCATGTCTGAGATGTTCCTGTGGAGTTAAAAAAGGTGAGGATAAAACTTAACCGTACCTGTGGCAGCTGGGAAAAACACTCCAAAAACAGTGAAGAAGGACTCCCCCTGGCTGTAGTCTGGCAGTGTGTTGTTGAACATCAGCTCCTCGGAGTAGCCGACGAAGCCGTGCTCTGTGGAGACATGGAGGGTGAGAGGAGAACCTCAGGAACCACCAGGGCTGCAGGAGCCCCTCAGCTGCTCTCAGCAACCACCTCCCTCTAAACACATGCACCTGCAGGGGCTGCTTCCAAAGATCATCTGAAAGGCTGAACGTCACCTCCTGTGGTGGGGGAGAAGGCAGAAACCAGGGTTGCCACTCCTGCCCCATCTTTCTGAGGTCAGACACACAAGTTTTACTTTCCAAACAAGTTTTACAGAAGACGGGGGAGAGGGGAAAGTGATGGGTGGGATCCCAACGTCATGCACCTGGTTTACTGGGTAGGTAATGGAGGATCCTACTCTCTCACTGCACACTTGAAGGATGGCTCAAATTCTTCCACAAACCTCAATTTGTCACTAATTGTAAGCCTGACAGCTGGCGTGCAAGGCACTAATTAGGAAAGGTTTTAGATGCTTATAGACAGAAAAGATAACTCACAAAAGCAGGTTAAGGAATCAATGGGTGTGACTACTAAATAATCATCTCATTTTTAACAGGCAGCACTGCTTTTTAATGGAGTATCTTAATCTGTGGAAATTTCTCCCTGTCAGTAATCCAAGTGCTCATGCCAGCTGGGGGTGGAAGGTAAGCAAAATTGGTTCCTTTTTTTCTCCTGCCACTACAATCTATTTCCACAAGACATGTGACTCCAATAACTTCAATTTTCTCATTAGCAGGCAGGATGTTGTTTATGACTGCACAGGGTGATGGCCAGAAATTAAAAAAAGACTCCATCAAAGCTGTCCCATGCCTCAAAGACAACACTAATGATGTTTGGACAATAGATTAAACCAGAACATTAAATCAGAGCTCTAAGCACAAGACATATCCATTTAAAGTCTCAGAATATAACTAACCACAGAGCTTTGAAGTTTTCATAGAAAAACCCTACAGAAAATCAAAAGTTTCCTACTGCATCTGCATTCATTGTGCTGCCCAAACATGGATGGAAACGCACTGGTAGAAGAGGTCTCCTGCTGCTAGGCTTTGTAAAAGCACTAGCTCTCTTCACGAGGAACAAATCCCAGATAAGACTTACAGGGAACAAATTCAGCGCAACACACTGACCTCTGGACCTCACAGATGTCTGCAGGAAGTGCAGTTTCTGGAGAAATAGAGGAGGAATTTGTGTAGGCTGCATGTTCCTACAAGTCCAGACCTGTGTGGCTTAAACCAGAATTGATGCTCATGACAGCACAGCACATGGCCTGTCCGCAGACCTCCCACCAAACTGCTCGAGGGAAATGCTGGTCCTTGGTCAAGGGATTTTTCACCAAGTATGTGCTAGTCATAGAAATGCTAATTTTCATTTGAAAAGTGAACAAAATACTCATCTCACTCCACAAAGATCTGCAGACTTCTCCAACCACAGCTTTGAAGCAGCAGTATCAGATACGTCTATGCCACTTGACAAAAGTTTGCCCCACTGATTCATAAAAATCTCTTGTGAAGTGAACTCTAGCCTCTCTTGATGGTTTACTCTCACATATTCCTATCATTCAGGTTTTCCCTAATCACAAATGGTCCTTTTCACACCACTTGCCTGGTTTGTGGAAGTCATCTGAAATCCTGACCCTATCTGCCAGGCAGCTGTGAGCTCTTCCCAGCTGGGGGGTCCTCTTCAGATTAAATCTGCACATTCCTTTTTCCATCATCCAGGAAGTTGAGAAAAATGCCAGATCATATAAAAGCAAAATCAGACTGTTTCAGAACCTCACCAGGCACAGCATCTTGCTTTGTAAGTAAACTATCTCCAGCTGGGGTCTTCCAATGGTGTTTTGGGGCTATATAATTCAAATGAGGCACTTTGGATGCCTTCTGTTTCCTTCCTCGTGCAAAAGGCCAAGTGCACGGACCAGTGAACAACCAGACTACATTTTCTGTGGTACTGTTTTAGCCATATTATGGCCACACACTGACCATGAGACCTATGAGTCTGATGTCTGACCTGCACCCATGTGCTTCTGAGTCCTATCAATCTTGAGAAATTAAATTAACCCCTTGTGCTCTATTCATTTGCATGTTGTTCCCTTTCCTAATTTATTCCCCAAAGTGGAAGTCCTCAGTGGAAGAGACAAAAGCCCGAAGCCATGGCAGATGTCACTGGAACCACAGAAAACAACAGCCGTGGATTTGTTGAAAGAGCCACAGGATGTGCCTACAACTCTATCCCACTTCTGCTTCCTCTCCTCACAGCTCTGCCAGGTGAGAGGCCATTCCACACTTCCCCTGTATACAGAACCAGGAACCTTCTTGCCTAATTAAAGAGAAGTTCATCCAAATGTTAGTTGTCATGGCACCCTCACTTCTCACTCAGCACCCTCCTGTGAAGCAAACCTCACATGCCTTTTAATCAGACTAGGATCTGCAGTCACCATCAATTTAGGGGCACATAAGCACGGGGCCGAGGACAACATGCTGGGAGCATCTCCTGCCTGCCCTCGTGCCTGCGACCAGTGCAAGTCATCTGTGACCTTTCAGCTGTCATATTAATGTGACTAATTGTAGCTGATGGGGCAATTGGGCTGAAAATCATCCAAAACAAAACAGGAATCAGCAACTGAGACCGATCGGTTAAACCAACAGGGCCCCTCGGTCAGTTCTCAGAGTCAATTATCCACATCCCATTGAAAGTGCACTTCAAAAGGACGAGCTTCGGAAGGAGGAGGGAAGGAAATGCGATAGGCTCTATATTTGGCACTCTGATCTCCAAACGAGGCAAGATCATTTTATACATTTTTCCTGTAAGGAGATCTTTTTCTCCAGCTTACTGCTGGGTACAAGATCCAAACCAGATTCCTCCCTCCTTGCTCATTACAAAATATTTGTCTGAAAAATTTTGCTCTCAATCATTTTGTGCAACCCCACAGCCTCTAAATCCTTCCTTTAATGATCCTGCTCTCAGCTGGCTTGTGGAGGGCTGGAGCTGAAGTGCTATAAACAATTTTCCCTGTGTCATGCTAGAAGAAAATAATCTGGTTCCTTCCCTGTGCCGTGTCAGCCTTATGGGAAATGCACAATAAATAGCTATAACAATTCATTTTCATCATTACATACTCAGTAAGTAGAAAGCAAATAATGCATTTCTCAAGTGGTTGAGCTTATCTAAACAAACAATACAGGAAAAAATTACTTAGAGCAACATCTGAATTACTCCTGTCATTCTTCACAAATCAAGTCCTTCCAGTTGCTCTTACTAAAATGATGTAATAAACAGTAAAAACCACCTAGCAAGTTTGAAATGGAAGAGCTTTCAGGATGAGCATCCTCCATTCACATGTGCAGGGGGACCACAGGAGGCTGTACACCAGCCTGATGTAGCCAGAGGAGGAGGAAGATGGCCAGAACTCTGATAACTTTCCAGCCATCACAGATGCCTGGGAGGAGGCACCAGCTTTCATCTGGTTGCCACTGCTGCAACCCCTCTCTTCCCCAGCAGGTTTGGGCTTTTCTTGTACTTTCTTCACCTCTCATCCTGTGGAAGAGCATGAAAGCACAAGGTTTTTGGCACTCAGGACTTACCTTATGAGGGCAGCCCCTCCATAAAGCTCAGGGTTCCAGAATGGAAACTCAAAGAGGTTGGAGAAGGGGCTCAAGGCAAAGCTGTGGTTACACAGGGTCAGGCCATTACGCAACAGCACGGAGCACGGCAGCACTGCCAAGTTCCAGGCAACCTGGAGCTCATTACAGATTAGTTAAGTCTTGGCCAAATTCAATAAGCCTGCTCACAGGCTTAAGTAAAGCCTGGCACCGAGGCAGGGGCTAAATTGTGCAAAGACGGAAAACCACCTTAAGAAACAGCTCTCTGAAGGCAGTCCCATGTTACACTCTGCTTGTGATTAGAGATTTTAATTACTAAGGTGAATGCTGAAGGCTTGAAAGGGTGAGATTTTTTCTTTTCCAAAATAAGTGAGCCCACACATTCCCTCCTGGAAGGTACTTGCTGAGATTTGATTTCAGAGGAACAGCTGGAAGTGTTTGTCTTGCAGCACATTTCCCAGGTCTGACCTCAGCATTTTCAGGATCCTGTGTGATGTGTAAGACATGGAGTGCCAAAGAATAATTATATATCCTTGGCATAATTATCTCTGCTTTCTATCTTTTTCCCATTTCTTCTTCCACCACTAAACCCTTCTGGCATAAGTTCTGAAATTCAGTTGTCAGCCTTGGATGCCAGTCCAAGCACACACCCTGAATGAGGTCCTGAGTGCTGGAGATATCCGGGCACACCACTGTGGAGAGAACAGGAATGGTCCTCACAGCCTGGTCCCACAGCTGCCATCCTCATCTGCAGTAAGATAAAGTTTCACTCCTCATAAACTGCACGCTTACATTTTCCTCCTCCAAACTCTTAGCCAAGGGCAAGATATAAGCCCAGAACTTCTGAGCTGTTGACTCCCCGATGGGCAAGTCAAGCCCTGTCAGGCTGGTAACTCTCAGAAGTTGTGGTCTGTCAGGTGTCTGTTGGGTGTCCTAAACCAAATTAATTCCTACATAGGTTGGAGTGCTCTACAGCAGAGAAGGAGTGAAATTCTCCCCCTAAAAGCCCCTGAAATACAAATTCTTCTGCCTGCAGGATAAGCTCATCCATAGTCTGGTGATAACCAAATTCCCCCAAACATACATACCACCCACAGCTCATCACATGAGAACAGCATCTTCACTTGTCAAAGGAAATTTAGGCATGCCTGGCTTAAATGAAGTAAAATTTGGATGCCAAAACACCACCAACAATAAGTTTTTCAGCATCTCAGTGTGCAATCGCAGATACACAGGATTAACCATCTACATAGGAACTGTGGATGTGCAGAGATGGGTGCAAAGCCATGAATGTTGCCAAAACTCCAAGGACTTTATCTTTGTGTTCCCCCCTCACTCTATGCAAACACTGGAGTTTAACTTCAGGCAAAAAACAGCACAGGATCGTTTGATGCAACAGCTCTGAAAGATGCTGTGCAAAAGCACAACCACATTCTGGGTGGCTCTGGATTTCCTCAGTGAAGTGCTGGATGTGCCAGAAAATGACATGGGTCCAGCTGACCACAACCACAGCCCTGCAGTGCCGTCCAGCACACCCAGCAATGGACACTGAAAATGGTACACCTCTCCAGTGGATGGGCATCATCAAAGAGGCATGAAGAGGGCACCATGGTAATGAAAAACACTGGAATCACCTTTCGCAACAGAATGAAAATAAATCAATCAAAGCAGCACAGTCACAAGCCTCCACATCCCTCCATGCACACACCTGGCTTCCTGTGTTTGGGCTTGTTTAACATCAACAGTAACAATCATTCCCAAGCTCTTCCAAGGCTGGGCTGTTTCTGTAGCCATGTCTTCACAACTACCCAGCTCACAATATTTTTTTCCCGGGCAAATCCAACACTCCCAGTGCTGATCCCAGGCACTGCCCTACTGCTGCCAGCCTGTTACAGGCCAATGCAGGCAGAAATGTATGAGAAAAATGTGGAAAGGTTGGGAAGGAAAAGAGGCAGAGGGCAGTAATGCTGGAGGTGGAGAGAGGACAGTGTGGTGGTTTTCTCATGCTACCAATTCACTGCTCAACTTGCTGTGGGCTGACATTCGACCTGCAGGATGCATGAACAGATTTTCACCAGAAAGTCCCAGTTTTCCAAGAGAATGGTGAGGGAACTGATGAGTCATGGAAGCAGAGGGCGTTGAACAGCAGAGCCGCGCTGACAAGGACAGAGAATAAACATGACCTTTGCTGAACTTGTACAGGAATACAAAAATGTTTTAACATCTTCCAGGACACCTCCTGCTTCACCTTTGGATAGATAGGTTTTGGCTGGAAGACTGAGAAGAAGCAGAAGGAAAAGAGAAGAGCTGCAGGGGAGCAGAGCTTGAGGAGATGGGACAAACCGATGAGACTGATGCCCCTCTTACAGCTGGACTCGCCTACCCTGGGGACCACATGCACCAAACCCAGGTTGCCCTTTTCTGCAACTCCAGTGCAACGCCTGTTCCATGTGAGTCAGCACGGAGCAGTGCACATTTCCTGCAAGCCAGGAGCACATCAGCTCCACGCTGGACTTGTGGGCAGCAGCACAGCTCCATAGCTGGAGATGGGGCATGTGCAGCCCAGCCCAGATGGAGAAGAGCAAACAGAGGATCATTCCCTCTCCATATGTCACAAATGATGTCATGACTCTGCTTCATCTCAGTCCTCAGAGCCACATCCTGCCTGCGGGCAGCTCTCACAGTCTCAGTATTGCTGCTTTAAGAATCTTAAACTAGGCAAGGGAAAAAAATAGAGAGGAATTTCTGTATTGAACACATGCAGGTCAATGATTATGCAGTGATAAAAATGAAGCTATTATGCAATTAACACATCAGCATGTGGCCACATTGACAGTGCAGAAAGGCTGCAGAGCATCTGCCTGAGCTGCCAGGGCACTGAGAGATGCAGGATGTTGGAGCTTCTCAGCTCCTGCTCTACCCATGTTGCTGTTGGCAGCCCTTAGCAGAAAGTATTAGGAAGAGGAGGCAAGAATGCAAAGGGACTCAATTCCCTCTGTAATTTTATCCCTAAGTGCCATTTAAACACATTAACGATCAAAAGAGCTCAGAGTGACCACAGACCCCAAGCCACAGGGAGTAGAAGCGAAAGCAGCACCTCTGCCTCTGCTGTGACCTCATGTGTCAGAATGATGCCAGCTGAAAATTGCCACAGCTGGCATCACCCCACACCTCACAGCAAGTTAAAAGGGCCAAACCAGAGCTGAGCAGCAAGAGGCAGCCCGGGGTGGGGACAGAAGCTCATTCCTATTTTTCCTCTTGAGAACAAATAAGCTATTTAATCACCAGCTCTAGGGAGATCATTTCATGAACCAGGACAAACACCACACTTATGTCTCAATTTTGTCAGAACTGCTAGTAGCAAAAAACAGACAGGTTTTAGTGGGAAAAAAGTTTGACAAGAGGGTGGTGGGGAGGAAGGATTAAAGCAAATTTAAAGAAAGCAGGGAAGGAGTTCCCTTACCCAATACTTTCTCTGCACCCACAATAAAGTCAGTGAACCTAAAAAGAGAGAGTATGTACAGTCTGTAATTCAAAGAGCGAAAGCCATAGTTAAAACAATCTAAAAAGGCCAAGCCCTGAGAAAGGCAACTCAAATCCCTTATCTTTTGATGGAAAAGAATGTGCTCCCTGAGATTAATGACGTGTTTACCCGAAAGGAAATCGCCGCCCTTCTGAAGCAGCGAGTGTTTGTTCCTCCCGAGTCCCTGTTTGCTGCTCCAGCGCTGATCTCCCAAACCTCCTGTTTAAAGTCAACACACAATACGGCTTCCTGCTGCTGCGGGCTCCGGGGGATCCCATCATTAACCCTCTCCCAAAAACCACCCTCCACCGCACCTGTGTATCCCCAGCAACACCGGCAGAGACAAACCCGGGGTGTTTGCGTGTCCCTTAGAGCAGGAGCAGGAGCAGCACAGGGACACGCGTCCCGCGGGCAGCTGCCAGCGATGCGATCCTGCTGCAGGGGGATGAATCACCCCGGTGCATAAACACCGCTCCTTAAGCAGACAAATTAGCAAGCGTGGAGACGGACAGCACTGTCGAGGGAAAGCACTCTGGGCGACCTCTTAAACTGCTCAAGGTTTCGGCAGCGCGTCCTGCAGATCAGCCTGCTGCAGGATGCTTCTTGGAAAGAGACATCAGCCAGTGCAATGGTCGGTCTGCTGTGCTAGAGGAGGTGTGGGGGGACATGGGACCTCCTCGCTGAATCCCCTCCGGCGAGCAAGGAACACTGGAGCAGAAGCGCCAGGGCCGATCTGTTTGAGGAAATCCGAAAAAAAAAAAAAAACCTGCTCGGGGTCATCATCCCTTTACGTATTTATCCTCACTGGAAACTGCACCCCCGTCTCCTCGTGGAGCATCCCAGCCATGAGAGCCATCAGAGCACCTCCTCTCCCTAATGGACCTGCAGGACTGGGTTCTAGCCAACAGCTAAAAATAGCATAGAAGGCAGAGTAAACAAAGGGAGCTGCTTAGATCTGTCTCTGATGTTTGTCTTTAGCTAATGGAACAATTTTCATTTGCAGGGTGCTGTCACCTCTCTCAGGTCAGGAGCTAGCCTACTCTCCCCCCAAGCTCGCCCCAGCCACACCACATCTCCTGCAGGGCTGGACAGGGTGGGAGGAAATGCTAATTTCTGTCCAAGTCCCCATGCGCCTGCTTTATCTCTGCCTCAGCTTCTCGGGAAAGGGGAAAACCACTAACGCACACAGGAGCACACTCAGAGCCTGCACAGGCAGCTCCTCATCACAAAAGCACTGCTTAAATAAAGGAAAACTTGGGAACGTGCCCGTGGAAGTAGCTAGTAGAGCTGTTTGGCACTTACTCTGTCTCTGCAGGTTCGGATGGTTTAATAATTTTTTCCACAAAAAGAGCCAAAAATTAATATTTTCTGCAGTTAGGAACTCTGAAATTCTGGTTGGGGGAAAAAAAAGTAAGAGATTTTAACACAGGTGTTTCAACTTTTTAAATTCTTCTTATGTTTTGCATTATTTAATGCTAAGCACTAGACTTGCTGTAATATATAAATCCTTCCATTACTATTCGATTTTTTTGATGTGGTATTTTCAGCCTGCCTTGTTCAGTGGTATTTAAACCAGCTGGCGAAAATTATTTTATTCATTGCAAAGAGGACAAGAGTACAGTGTCCCTTGCTCCATTCTTCTTCTAGGAAAATAGTTTACATCAATGGGGTGTCATTATCAATTACAGAATGGTATTTCTTGGAAGTCGTGCCCAGAGTGCCCAGCTGTGGGAGGCTCTGAAGAACTCTTCTAGAGAAAAGCCCTAGGCGCGAGAGATCAGAATTTAGGCTGAGTCAAGGCACAACAATTGGAGGAAAATGAGTGGCAGCTCAGTGGTGATGACACACATCCTTTGGACTCTCTGGAGTGACCTCCCCTCCTTCTCAGAGCTACTCCTTGTATTGTTGGTGACAAAGCCCAATCCATGCTGATCAAATCCCTATCTTTCAAAGGAAAGATGATACAACTTAATCCACCAGATCCTGCCATGAGTCTTCTGCCATCCTCATAACTACAGCATCCCATACTCCCAGCTTCTCATAATAAATTATGGATATATTATCCACATGACTGTGATACTTCAAAAGAAAACTATTCATTTTGTTGGCTTTTTGATTTTAAGTCTAAAATGAAAGTTTGTTTTTCTTTTTGGAAGGTTTTAATTATCTCTATATAGAACACACATACAGCTACAGCCTTAAGTTTGGCTTCAGAATGCAAATCAAACCAAACAGTGTCTGATTTTGGAAAGGTTGAGCAAGAGGTTGTCACCTAAAAGGACTTTTTTGTTTGCTTGCTTGAAACTATTAATTGAATTCTGTGTAAGTCATAGAATATATTTTTCCTACGAAAATCAATTTTTCAATGGATGCATTTCCCCCTTCAAGTAAAAAGAAAACCAGAAAGAACCATTGAGCCACCATCCAGGTTAGTGAAGGTACAGCCAGGATAAAATCCCTTACTTACAGACAAAAAAAGGCCAAAAATTGTTAACATGAGCCAGGAAAGAGGATGAACAGAGGATAAGGACCTATTTCCCACACAAAGTTTTCTCTTTAGCCTAGGAGAGGAATGCAAACAAGAAGTGAAGTGGCTGGAGGAAGAATCTAATATCTTGAAATTATCTTAATAAATTGAATCCCTTAATAAGGAAAGCAGTTCAGGACACAACTGAACTGTGACTGGAATTAAATACTGGGGGAATAAAAAAAAAAGAGGAGGTAAAATATCTCCATCATTTGAAAACTATGATATGGTGGCACCACAAAAAGAGAAAAAAAAAATCAATGCAATTAAATAAAGCTGTCCCATCTAAACATAGCAATGGGGAGAGAGGGAGAGATTGTGGGATGGTATATATCTTCCTCAAACCAGTCAGTTTTATTAGTTCTCTAGCATTAAACAAGTTGCTGCTGAAGGAGAGCCTGCACAGGAGATTTTATGGGAGGAATGGGTGGGGAAAGCCCACATGAAGGCAAAGTCTAGCAGGGAACAAAGCCAGCCACGGTACTTCAGGATTTATTCGCAAGTTCTAAGATGATGAGCTTAGCGTTGCTTCCCAGGGAAACAGCAAAGAAATTAAATGTTAAATCAATGTGTACAAAACCTCTTGTGTGCAACAGGAACTCCACTACCTACTGAGCATATTTAAACCTCTAACAACCTCAGCAAACCTTCTCCTGGCTCCAGGAATGGACCATTCAGTCCCTGACAGCACCATTCAGTGGCACATTTTAGGGTTTCAGGGGAGGCCAGGACCCTCCTCACCCTCAGCAGCACGTGGCAGAAGGCTGCTCACTCCCATGGCCACTGAGATGGAGCAGCCCAGCAAAGAGAAGACTGAAGAAGAGCACCAGAGGTCTTCCAAGAAAGGTGGTTTAATGCAAAAAGGAAGGACACCAGGTTGTGCCAAGTCCTCAAGAGACCCAAATCAGTGGGTTTAGGCTGCAGGAAGAGGGGGTTAGCCTGGGATAGCTCTGACTAGAGCAGGGTCCCCAAGGATGCAGCAAAGGATCCATCACTGGAAATTTTTAGGAGCAGATTGGACGCACACGGCATCCATCCCCCTTGCAGCCCAGTCGGTGCAGGAGGGCGGGACCCGCAGACCCTGAGCCCTCCTCCCCTCGTTCCCCACCTCCTGGGAGATGCCTCGGGGCGGTAGGCTCGGGAATCCTGCCGGGTCTCGGCAGAGCAGGGACACAGGGATGCCAGTCCCAGCCCCGGGGTGCAGCAGCTGTGCTGACACCTGAGCATCTGCCGGCAATCGAGATTGCTGCTCCTCAATGCAGTCCTGCTGCTGGACGTCCTCCAGCAAGGAAACACCGTGGAAACCTACTTACAAACAGGGGGGCAGAGTTACATCTCAGCCTAACTGGTTTGTTTTTTAGTTCTCAATAAACTGCTTTAAATACCTACTTCAGAGAACCTGGACAGAGTGGTGTAGCTTTCCTCTCACTATCCAAATAAGGCCTCTAACAATGTTATCACTTTCCAAAACACATCTATCCCACAGCTCCTAGCCCAGACAATTGGCAGGTAACCAGTTAATAAACGTCTTCGCCAGACTGTTGAATAGGCTGGCCCCGACTCAAGAGTGATGTCAGGGCCATTCAATGCACTATAATTGGAAAAACCTGGGAAAAGCAATCCCATGTTTTTTAATAAATAAAGAGTGTATTAGCAGCCTTCTGCCTTTATTCACTACAGTGTGTACCTTGTTCAGTAGCAAAATGGGATTTTTTTTTTTTCTGCTGCCACTTGCACAGTGATTTCTACTTGGGATTTGATACCACTTTCCAGATGTGTCTCAGGCCAGGAAGTCAGCAATCAGCCTGGATAAAGCCTCTGAGATTTGCTGCAGAGCATCTTCTGACACACACATCCTTCCTGCACCCTCTCTTATGATATTGGGGCACACCCCTTGTGCCCAAAAATAAAATAAAACAACCCAGAGCCGAGCAGAAGCCCCTGATTAGGATGCTTTGATCACTTTCATAATCAATCTGTGGAAATATTTTTAATTAATTCAGTCCATCAAAGCCCCGGAGGCAGCATTTGAGGGATCTTTACAACACCAGAGGGTCTATATACATAAATCACTTCAACAATTGCAGGTTCCCTGTCTGCTGGAGCAGCTCCAGGCAAAACTCATCTCCCACAGATCCTCACCAGTGGTACCCACAGGACAGCATCAGCTCCCCAGCTCGGCCATAGAACACTGGAGGGGGATGAGTCCTCCAAAGCACTTGCCCTCAGAGGAATAAATGAAGATGATAAATGAGTCTTCTGGGCTCTGTGTGAGCAGCTTTGGGAAGCTGAAACCCAAGCAGGTGACATGAAGGATGTGGTTTGCATGGAAAATAATCCCAAGCAGAAGCACCCTGACAGCAATATGCCTTTCAAACCTTCCTGCATCCCTGAGAAATTAACTACCCAGATTTCCCAGCCTGAGGAGAAGGGTTTAGCCCCACACAGCCAAGCTTTGTGCTCACCCCAGCCATGTGGTACCAGCTACTGCAGGACAGGGGAATCCCAGCCCAAGGGGACACAATTACTGAATTACTAACAAGATAATTTATTTTTCCCCTCCACCAGGCATTTAAGAGGCTGTTGTTGGGCCTCTTTTGCTAACATTGTGATTCCTTTCATCTCGCCTTCAAAGCACAACCAAATTAACACCAGCCCTCCTCCCAGTGATCCCTGCCATGAGCTCCCACAGGCTCTCTGCTTTCACAGGGCACCTGGGAGCCACTACCAAAACAGGAAAGCAGGCGCCTAATTGAAAGGGAGTATTTGGGAGTCACCCTACACAAAAATTAGCAGAGATATGCTAGGAAAATAAAATAGTGGGCATTAACGGGCGGCTTATCTTCTTTTTTCCGTGACTCTAATGTTCAGGATGTGAAAAGGCCAAAAAGTTTCACATACTGTTCTGAGGAGCTGGTCAGGGAGAGGAGCATCCTCTCCTCTACTTCCACAGCTCCTCCCAAAATAACTCAGGCTGATTTTGAGGTATGGACCCCCATCATTAAAATACAGACATACACAAGCCCAAACAACCCTGCATTGCTACTGTGAAAATCTGTATGAAGTGCTGGGTCTTGGTGATGGGTTGAGAAGTCAAGCACTGACTGATTTCAATTCACCTGTGTTAGGTTTGCTAAAAACAATAACCTGTGCCTAGGAAGAAAGGAATAGGGATGTCTCCTGTCTGAAGGAAGGAGCACGAGGGTCTCTGTTTCTGGAGGAGGGATTGAATTTTCAGGTGAGTGGCCAGAGACAGCTCAATGAGTCTGGTTTTGAGACAGAACAGGGAGCTCTTCTTCCTTGCTACCCACCCTTGGCAGAGATCCCAGCCTGGGACTGTGACCAAGCCCCAGGGGAAGTGCCAGCTGAAGCCAAGGGAGGATTTAGGATTAACTCCAAAAAATCAGCGAGTCCCACCCCACCCTGCAGGCAGCCTGTGGAAAGAAGCAAAAGCCATGGGAGCCAGGCAGAGGGACAGGGTAGCCTGGTACCAAGCAGGCTGGCAGGCCCCGAGGGGTCAGCAGCATCTGGACAAGTGACCCAGAGCACTCCCTATCTGCTGGAGTCACTCAGCTCCTCCAGTCCCAGCTCCCGGCTGCAGGAGCCCAGCTGGCTCTTGGAGCAGGAGCGAGCCACAGCAAGAGAGAGGAAAAAAAAGGAGAAAGATCAGCAGGAAGCCCTGCTGAGAAGCCCCCTTTTGTGTAAACATGCTCCGTCCTCAGACTAAAAATAAAGGCAAACCACAGGAAGGGAGTGAGTGCTTGGACAATATCCGATTTGGTGTGTGCCTGGGTGTGAGCTGCGGGAACGGGGAGAAGAGCAGGGGACTCCACCCAGCGCAACCACACAAAGGCAGCCAGTTAAGACCTTCAAGATGGACAGGCATTCCTGGAGATTATTTAAATTCAAGCAACTGCTGCTTGGCAGATGTGCAGTCCTTTGGTATGTGTGCAGCACTTGGAAATTGAAGTGAGGGAAAAGGCTGCCGTGCCTGCAGAAAAGGCAGGATGACTGCACAAGGCCCATTTTACAGGGTCAGAGACTGAGACCCAAGGCTGTGAACTGAAACCCTATAAACCTGACATAAAACAAGGACATGACCCAGACAAGTTGTCAGCTACAATCCAGCTCACAGCTCCAGCCTCAAAAGCCACCTCTCCCCGCACACTGCCTTTGAGTCTCAGTTCCTGCTGCAGCCACAGAACCAAACTGAAAACAACTGCAGGCTCCTGAGCGCTGTGGAGAGCCGGTCAGTGGAATGCCCACTCCAAAGGCGTCTCAAATGCTTCTCCCGGTGCTGGGCTTTGATGCACTGCACCCTGCCATTGTCACCAGCTGGCTCTGGAGGCTGGAGCTGCACCACCACCTGCACGTCCCACCTGCAGGCTCCTTGCAGGAGGGATGCTTTGCTGGTGGGTGCAATCCCAAGAGACAGGCATCCATCCATCCATCCATCCATCCATGCACGCATGCCGCGCAGAGAGCGGGCAGCACAGCGTGAGGAGGCTCCTTGGAGCCCAGCGCTCACCCTTGGTGCTGACACACCACTCAGAGGCCTTCTGGGGAAATGCAGGGCTTGGCAGGATCCCCCCGCCGGGCCTGGAGGGAAACCGCACTCTCAGAGGGAAGAGAATGTGGAAGCAGAGAAAGGCACAGCTCTGCCCTGGCAGCTGCACGCCGCAGCTCCCACCCTAGGGCAGCGCTGCTCTGGGGTACTGGCACTGGGAGCTTGGACCCGGCCACCCTCAGCCCGATGTCTGTCCATGCACTGGAAGCCCTCCTGTCTTTAGTCAGCCATGGCTAAACTGCAGCCTCTGCAATGCTCAGCTGTCTCATTTCCCTTCCTTTCTCTATTTTCTGTCAGAAGAAAATGACAGTGCTCGGCCGTGGAGGAAATCAAAGACAACTATGTTGGCGTCCATTCGGGCATGTTTCCTGCTGACGCTTGTATTCCTTTAATTCTTGGCTCCTGGTCGTGTGTTCACTTTCTTGCAATCAGGTCTCACCTCGAGTATTCATTTTTCTCTACTATTAGAAAGGTCTACTACGATCACAACAAAAATACAACACACTGCCCCCCAGCCCCGTTTCCTCTAGAAAACAACTTCCTGTGAAACGCAGCTGTTTGGAGCAGGCCACTTGCTTTCTCTGCAAAACACACCACAGCAACACAACTGTCCTTGCCTCATTCTCATTTGCAAATATTGCTGAAACTTTCACAGGCTCTCATTTGGGGCATTTCCTACATGCAGAATATGAAGCGTAAATGCCTTTCCAAAAGGCTCTGTCTGACAGGGGAGCAGCTGCTTCTGCCCCCATGCCACCATCCTCACACACCACAGCAGCAGCACGAAATAAAAAAGCAGCATGAATGACACTTGTGCCATCGGTGCTACATGACACCCAGCCCAGCAGCTGAATCACAGTTGTCAATGAAGATCCTTCCTTAAACTCACTTTAGTAGGTCACTCGCAACCCCCCGGGGTGCTGCTGGACACAGAGGAAGCCAAGAAAAAGGTGACACCTTCTGTTTACTCAGCTAATTACACTTCGTTACTGCTGGAGTGGCTGCTGCTTCCTGAGATGTGTTTCCCAGCAGACAGATGGAATAAAGGGAGCAGGACTCGGTGAGATCAGGGCTGCGGGTGGGAGCCCTGAACCTCCCCCTTGCCTGAGCTGGAGCTGTCGCTGCAGGCTGAGCTCAGTCTGGGAAAAGTTAGAGGGAGAAACTCCCACTCGTGGGTCCTTGAAACCTCGGCAGTCACCTGCCCTCAGCCAGCTCCCTCCTCGGATCCCCAGCACAGCCATGGGCAGCAGGCCCAGCAGAGTGGACAGCACAGCACAGCCAGGGTCCAAGGGACCTCAGAGGTCTCTGGACAAGATCTCCATAGCTCAAATTCACAATCCTCCATTTTCATGGGAACAATGCTTAATGCTGAGTTAGGCAGCAGAAGGCTACAAAAAACACTGCAAACACAGGTGCTCTCTGTTGTTAGAAAACCTCCAAGTGAAACATAACAAGAGCACAAATTAAGAGCTCAGTCCCTGGGGTTAAACATCTAAATTAATAAGGCATCTTCAGTCAGGCTCTGGAAACACTCCTTGCAAAATTGGGGGTTGTCTCAAAAAGATCATTACCAAAGGACAGGGGACACATCTGGAAGCTCTGAACTCTACTACGGTCCAAGTGAGTGTCACTTCACAAACACAGCTGAGGAGAAAACTCCAGGGAACTAATGCCTGCTGACCCCAATGCAGTGACCGCCCAGTTTTACCTGGATCAAGATGTGTAAAGGACCCAATGACAAAGTCCAGTGTTGAGACAGCCAGCAGGAAGAGCAGCAGGAGCTGGAGCCTGATGATCCACTTCACTCCAGCCAGATTGATTCCCAGCAGGCCGAGCAGGACAGCCAGGGAGATGGCACGCACTGCCCAGATGTTGCTGAGGCCCAGGACACCTGCAATGGACTCTGCAAAGCCAGTGATGTACATGGCACCTGCAACACACTGAGGGACACAGCTCTGTGAGTGCCCCATGGAGGAAAATGGGATCCCCATCCACACTCCCCATGCCGGGCTGTTCAGACAGACAGACATTTGCTGTCACAGTACAACCTCTAATGTTACTCTGGCCTGCAGGGACTGAACCTTTTTGCTGTAAGACAGCACACTGCCAAGGCAGCAGAGCTACTGCCTGGGCAAAGAGGGAAGGCTGGGTGCTAGGGCCAGCAGCCCAGATGTTCCTCTGTGACATCTACCCTCTATTAACACTCCAGGAGAAACCACACTGGCTTCTCTGAGAGCGAAAAGGATGAGTCAGCTTCTGTGTTACTTCCCTTCTTCTGTTTCTGTGGAGGAAAGGGTCCCAGTTCAACACCTGCCTGAAGAACAGCAGTTTGTTTCCCCCTTCACTGCCTCCTGGGGGTTATTTTTACCTTGGTGTTTAGTTTGGATGTGAACTCTGATGTTTCACCAGCTCCCCATCTCGCTGCTGGAATGCAGCCTGCACTTTGGAGGAGAGCACATTGTGTGAGCCTGAGCTTCCAGGAAAGCTGCCTGTTTGCCTTGCAGAGGACAGGACATGCTCTCTGCCCTGGGTGGCTGGGAGCCTGCAGGTCAGGACATCTGCAGCACAGGCTCAGGCCTCAAACACCACTGCAGAACTACAGTCCCAAATACCAGGATGTTTCCCTCCAGGAATTCTCACGAGCTGACACTTCAGCAACAACCCTTTCCAGTGCATGGCATCCCTGGAAAACCAGATCAGGGCAGACAGTTGCATTTGATATGGCTGATGTGACCTCGGGTCCTGCAGCCCCACCATCCCTGTCCACAGATGAGGGATGTGCAACCCCCACGTGACTGGAAGGGAGAAAACCCATACCCAAGACAGCAGAAGCAGATCCCTCACGTGGGACAGACCCAGCACCCTTTCACTGGGGATGTTCAGGCTCATACCCGAGAGCTGCAGGATTTGTGTGGCTTTTTTGCAGCAAGGTTGATGGCATTCAGATGTTCAGACTCAGACACCTACAACTTGGAAGTCCTGAAGGATTCACTTCCATCACAGGCAGACACCTAGACCAGGGAAGCTACACCCTGAGAGTCTTTCTCTGCAGCATGTGGCCAGTCATTCCCCACTTGCCCCAATCAGAGCAGGGAAGAGGGAGTACAGAGTACCCCATTTCTGGCAGCAGTTGCCTTATGACAGAGGTCCTGTAGCAGAGGATCAGCCTGCAGCTGGTGCAGGGCACGTTGGGCAGAAAGCACAGCTGAGAAAGGAAAGGCATCAGCAGCTTTCAGGAGCAGGCAAAGCGATTTTAAGTCAGTTGCCAGCTCCCAGCCTGCAGCCCCTGTGCACATGGGATGCCAAGCCAGGGGCCAGGGCTGCTGCAACCCAGATTTTACGACCCTCAGGACAGGCTGCAACCTGATTGCTTTCCCAGACGGGGTCCTCTCGGAGAGCAAGAGTGGAAAATATGACAGGAAGGATTCTCATGTGTGGCCCATTTCCATATCTTGGCTTGTAACTGGGTTCAGTCCGTGTTTTATGAACACTTGCTTTTAATCTGGAGTGAAAGGAGAAGAGGGGATTATTTTTGGTTTGGGGGCTGTTAAGGGGTTTTGGAGATTGCTGTAAGCCAGTCAGTTAAAAACTTCTCTGCTCACCACATTTTATACTGTTCATAACATCTTTATGGGGGGAGAGGGTTAAGTTACTGCAGGCTTTAGGGATTATTTTCCATTCTTTTTGTATACTACTTGTGTATTTTTGTGCTTCACCACCACAACAGCTCTCGAGATCTTTCAGAAAATCCAGAACTGTGATTTTTGGCTCACAAGGAGTCAATTAGCTGTGGCCCTTACCCCTGCCCAGCTCTCCTCCCACACCAGCTCCACTTCTGCTGGCTCCCACAGAGAAGCAGCCAAGGCTTGCCCGATCCCTAAGGGTATGTGGAGCATGCCACGACCAACCTGCCAGTCCACAGCCACTCACCGAGCTTTGCCTGGCCACCCTGACCTTTCCTGCTTCGTTTCATTTCAGTCTCCTGCCAGCAAGGGCATGTCCTGACAATGGGGGTAATTTGGGATGGGAGGATGTGTCCTGCATGGCTTGTCCAGACACTCAGCTCTTTCACCAGGGTGGCCCATGCCAAGCAGCAGGTTGCCATGCATGGGCTTGCTCCTGGGGAGCAGCGTGGGGCTGAGTGCTCCCTGTGGTGCTCTCCCATGTTGTCCAGCACAGTGCAGCATTGCCCAGACTTTACTTGAAACATTACTTTCTGCAGTGGGACAGCACAAAGTTAATATCTGCATTGCAAAGCTTCCAAATTTTCTTTGAATAACTTTTTAAAATTACCTGGCCAAAAATGTAAAGGAGGCCAATGGTGCCCCCTACTTGACCTCCAAGGACAGTAGAAATCATGGAGTAGACTCCTCCACTTCCAACGCTGCACTTCTCACACACCCCAATTCCAGACAAGACTGTCACCAAGGCAACCAGAATGACAAAGGACACCAGAAACATGCCCATTACAATGCCAGTGTTTCCCTGGAATGAAAAAAAAAAATAATCAAATAAAGATTAATTCTGCTGGGACAGAATAAGAACCTACCCACTTCTAGTCACTAGTGATCTATGAATCTGGAGTCATTACAGATTAAAAGAAACACACACAGACACCCCTACTTGTCTAATTAACGTAACTGATTGCCAAATTTACAGCCTTTATTAGCACCCCTTTGATGAGAACCCGTCTTGTCCTTGAGCCTGAGGCTGGGCAGACCTTTGCATGAGCAGGTTCTGCTCTGTCAATAGGCTCCTCCATGAATCACTGATTTTGTCCTCTGGTTTAAAAGCAATGAGGTCAAACAATGATTCAGCCACCACAGTCAGAGGATCACTGCCTGTCTGCACGGTTTAGAATGACATGCTTAAAAAAAAAAAAAAAAAGGCCAAAACACTTTCATAACAAAAAGGAGCTTCAAAATTGAACCCCTGGGATTTCCAACAACTGATTTATTAACAAGCATCAAACCTGCATTTTAATTTTTCAGAACATTTACCTTTGAAAGCTCTGATCCTTCCAAACAATGAGATCCCAAAGAACAAAACCCCAAAGGCAACGCAGCGTGGAAGATAAATAACAGTCTCATAAAGCAGCGCGCGCCGGCCCTTATCTGCGGGGCGTACTCAGAGTGGCAGGTGGCTCTCGCCCTGCCTGGACTCGGGGGACTTTTCTGCACAGGATTCAGCCCCACAGAAAAAAAAACCACCCTTCCTGCTTGGGGCGGAGGGAGCGCCCCAGGAGGAGCTGCTGCACCCGCCACGCTCTCACTGTGGGGCGAAGAGAAAAAGCCTCTGAACAAAGACGGCCGCAGGTCCCCGTGCAGCTTTAAATGCCAGCACAATCCCTTGTTTTGGGGAGGTTCAGTTTGCCATTTAGGGTGGGATTTTCAGAAAGAGAAGGTGCTTAGTACCTCCAAAAGAATTTAGGAATTCTTCTGAGCTCATGACCTTCCCACTCTCTTGCACATGGCTGTAATTTATTTTCCAGGGTCAGGAGTTTTCCCTTGTGCTCCAGCCCACCTTCCCCTGCTGACAAATCACTCAGGCCAGTGCACAGTAATCAGAAGTTTCCTCCAGTGCCCAGTGCTTTGTTAACATCTGGCTTCCCCTCCTTTTACTCATATTCCAGGCCATGTCCACATCCCCTCTTTCCAACCTTGCTCCAGCAATGCTCATCTCTGAGGTCATGCTAGCCGTGATGGGGTTTTTATCACCAGCACTAAAAGGCTGCTACCCTCCTCTGGGATTGGTAGAAACCACAGATTTTTTTTTTCCTTTTCTCTTTTTTTTGTGAAAAAAACAGAAACATAACCAGGATGTTGCTATCATCATAAAATCCTATTTTGGTTCAGCATCCTGCTGCCTTTGACAGGGGTGTTATCTGGTCAGTGGGGAACAGAGCCAAAGCTTGCTATAAACACAGCTGTGGTTGGGTCAGCACCACAGCCCACCCCAACCCCATAGTTCTTTTTAAAAGGACAATTGTTCTTTTCCTTCAGCTGCTTACCCCAGGTTAAATGGTTAATAAACATTATATGCTTCAGTAAAAAAAAAAAAAAAAAAGAAAGAAAACATATGCAAACATTCACTTAGCTTTTCCAGAAAGGTGGTACCAGGCTATGCAATCCAAGTGTTCTTACAGAAGAAAGGGTTAACACTGAGACCGAGGGGGAATGCTGGACTCTCAGCAACAAAAGCAAACAGAGAAAGTGGGAAGAAAAAGCCCCCATTAAACACTGATGCTTATTTATGCATGCATGCTGGAAGGGGTTAGTGCAGCAGCAGTCCATGCTGAACATCTCAGCAAGATTAGGTCCCCTGGAACTGCAAAGCTTCACCAGCCCCAGCTCCAGCTCTGGAAATTTATAGCAAAAGCCTGACTCTGGGAATAGCTCGACATATGACTGTCCTCTGCCAGGGGAGCTCTCTGCCAACCCTGACTTCTCCTCCCTTCCCTTTTATGCTAGCTTCCAGCTGGTTCTGTTTTTCTTTTATTCACTGGCTTTATTTATATTTGTGTTTGCTCCAGAAGTAATTTGCTTTCAAAGGAGTTGTGGAGGAAGCAAAATAAGAAGGAAAAGGAAGCTAAAAAATCATTCCAACTTCTCCACCATGACAATTGCAGCTCCCCTCAACACCTCCAGCAAAGTAATTTTCAGTATAGAGTGCAAGTGTCTTCCTGCTCCTTTTGGAAGGTGTCCACCATGCCTGTGACAAGAACTCTGTCTGAGGCTCCAATCTCATCCATCTCTTGGGAAGCTTTCCTTCTTCTGAGGGGAAATTGAGGCATAATACAATGTTTTGCATCAGAAGAGGACAGTATTCCAGGCTCTGACCCGCAGTGAGATACTATTAAGGACCCAGCAGTGGAAGATCCTTTGATAGCAATGACAATTTCACTTGATTGAGGATTCTCCATTCAAAAACTCGGGGTCTCCAACACTGGCATGTTTGGAAGACACCTCCTTCAGTGGTATTGGGAAGATGGATGAGTGGCTGTAAGTACTTTACCTGAAATGTGCTAATTTCTCCTCAACAATACAACAGAAGGGTGTCCCTGCTCATTGTCAAGGTTTGTTGTTGTCTTTTTCTTTCTTTCTGAAAGCTAAGACAAGAAACCACTCCCAAAGACCACTTCAGATGCACATCTTAGTGGAACTTTTTGAAAAGCTACAAGATACCACAGGGCACGAGCAGCATCTATGACGAAAGCATGAGATCCAAAACACTTGGGTGACCATGGAGATGCAAGGTAAGGAGGGGCAGAGGAAAATGTCTATTCAAATATTCAACCAAGTCAGCACTCACTCACCACAAGCCATCCTGTCCTCAGGAAAAGAACTACTCCAAAAATGTTGATCATGCAGGAGGTGAAGACCCCATCCCATGTTCCAAAAAGCACTGGCTCCCATACAAACAGCTGGATCTTCCACCAGGGCTTGGTCTGTGTTTGAGATGCCTAGAGAAAAGCAAAGCCTAGGGTTTACCTCTCAGGTTTTATGGGCAGGCTGCACAAGTGATGCCATAGCAAGCCACCAACAGCTGCTAAGACATCTCTTTGCTGCAAGTTGTCCCCAAGATGAAGGGCTGTTGGGCTCTTGGGATGCCTGGCTCCTGAAAAAGACAGCTCCCTACAATACCCTGTTTATATTCTTGTAGGATAAGCAGCAACAGAACTCTACTGAGCCTCAGTGAATTAACCCCAGTGCATGAACCAAAACCACCATTCAAGGGTCCTTCACAGAGCCTGCAGTTGCACACTGTGCTTCTCCTCCTGGCCCTACCAAACACTCCCCCAAGGTAAGCAGGGTCCTCAGTGCATGGGAGAAGTCCCTTGGAGGATATGACAAACCAGGCTGGACCAGCTCGGACCAGAGCAGGTTAAGATGGGCTTCCCATCACAGTCATATCTGCTCAGGACCCTTTGCTTCTCGAGGAGACATGGGACTCTGGGACTTGGTGATTTTCCAGAGTTGCTGGAACCAAGATCTGAAACTCCAGGGAAACTGCAGTTTTCCTATGCTTCCTCTTGCCCTCTGGAAATCAAGTCTCCTCTCTCCCTTTCTAAGTCCTACACTTCAGATTTACACAGCAAAACAAAGGGCAGTTTTGTTACTTCGGTCCTGTTCCCTTGCCACAGAGGTGCCCAGGAGTGCAGAGGCCATGGAGACAGAAATTTGGGAAAGGAAGTGGCTCTCTGACATACCTGCTGTGCTTCCTCATGGAAGAGCTCTTGGACGTATCCCTCACTTCGGGCACCACTGCGGCTGAACATCGTCTCCTCCGCCTGCCCAAGGCACAGCTCTAACACAGCCACAGGCGGAGCTGCTCTGGGTGCAAGGTCAGCGCTGTCAAATTCCTGCAGTGCTGGGTCCTCCGTTGCAGAAGATTCATAGTTTTATTCCAGCTTAAAGATGAAAGACACGGCTGCTGCTTTCTTAGTCTGCCAAAGCACGAGGCCATTGTCCACACAGTCAATAGCAGCTTGTAGCAGATGCTGAACCAGAGTGACACCACAGCAAGCAGAGAGCAATGCTCCCCCAGCGCACTCCCAAGCCCTGCTCCCAGCACAAGCTCCACCATCAGCCACACCTTTAACAGCCCTTGGTAGGTTTTTCCAAATCTAACCCCAGCATCCTGTAGCATTGGCTCCACAGCTCCACAGCATTGTCTGCAAAATGCATTTTGTCTCATTGGTTTTAAATCTGGTGCCTGGTAATGTCATTGCACGCTCCTGTGCTCCAGTGACATAGGACACATGGATTATTCACTTCCCAGCACCACCCATCACTTCACAGCCTTGATCACATCTCCTTCAGCTGTACCTTTTGCAGACCAAGGTCCTGCCAGTGTATTCAGTTACCCACAGTGTCCCACACCAGGTGTCAAGAGACCTTTTGGCTATTCCTCAGTACATTACACCATGCCTAGGTAAGACAAAGAGGGCTGCAGCCAGAGGGGAGCAAGACTTCTTCCACAAATGTGGAGAGAGCAGTTTGTCTGGATCATTGGCTCTCCTGGGGCTGGTAATTTGCTGGCCAGCTGAGCCCCCATGCTTACAAGAACCAACCGTGATCACACAAGGTTTGTACCAATGGCTGGACACCTTACCTGAGACCAGAGACTAAATCAATCACAGGCACAGGGCAGGAATCCAACAGAAATGTGCTTTGCCTATTGCACAGGGACAGAGACCTACGGAAACTACTCTGTGTCACTCAGGATTTCTGTGCCAGGGTCTGAATGCCTTTCACCATCCTGCCCTTATTACTCTACTTTGAAATACCCAGTATTAAATAACCCAAGCAGATGCTGCTCCACCACAGAGTGTTTCAGTTGCAGAAGGTTTCCTGCAGCTGGGATACAATGGCCAGCACAGGAGGTTTTTCTTTGCCTTGCCCACATGGCCAGTTAAGCAGCACCAAAGCCATAAGAGTTCACTGATGCCATGCTGCTGCCTCCACATTTCTTGAAGCAAATAACCCTTCACAATATCACAACTGGTTGCTGTTACAGAGAGATTGGGGCTTCAAGCAGGGCAAAAGCAGCAGGAGCAGATGAACTCTAAAGAAACAAAGCTCATGGTTTTTTTCATATAGCCACAGTAATAAAAAATGGAAGTAAATACACAACATGAAACAAGATTACAATTGAATAGCCATATTCTCCTAAGAATCCCCAGTGCAGTCCTTCCTCAACAGACACTTCAAAGCATTCACTGGGGTCATCCAAACTCCAGTCTGCCACAGCAGTCCACAATCTAGATGTGGAGAAACAGGGAGGCTGCAGCCCTGCAGCCCCCTGCTCTCCTAAACCACTCCACCAAGGGAGTCAGAAGGAGATGGCTCCAACCCCTTACAGTAGCTCAGGGCTGAAGTGACTCTTTCAGTGTGCCTGGTGTGTAACATAACATGGATAGGTGTGATGCACCCATATTACCCTCTAAAACTTGCAAAAATGCAGAAAGAAGGGCTGCACACATCGATTTTAGACCTGAAGCACACCTAGTGTTACCTGCCTAGACATTTAAATCCCCTTATCTCACCATTTCCTTCCTTTTTCTCTGCTTTAAAACCTTTCTCCTGCCCTGTGCTCTGGAGCACTTTCTGCTCAGCTACTGCTCACCTTGGTGTAAGATCTTCCTCCTCCACAATCCCAGGAAATTGCCTCTGCACTACTGCTCCTCTGTGGCATTTCCAACTGCCTAAAAATCTTGTTACCCAATTCTGTAATTATTTACATCCCACCACAACTCATGGATCCATTGATCCCCACGATGTAGCCAAAGCAAGCACAGGAGGGGGTGTAAAGCACAGAAGTGGGAGCTGAACAAATGCACACACAGCCACATCCTGACCCATGAACATGCAAGTATTTCTGCAGTTTCGGGTCTGTCAGTGGAAAGTCCTTGGGGCAGCCGCCCTCCCCTTGCCCCACGCAGCACTCTATCAGCACAGGGATATTCTTTGGTGCTATTTTGTACCTAGGTCGCCAGCCTTGAGGAAGCTTTTTCTGATATACTCAACAGCAGGATAAATAAACTAAACAAACACTTTTTTTCTCTAATATAAGTGAGCAGTTGCTTTCAAGTTATTTTCTAACTTGAAAGTAAATTGCTGATATTTTTCCTAAGGTTTCTGCCAAATACACTAACACTCTATAAATTAAAAGATGAACGTCTGTTTTAATCTTTCCATTCCATTTAGCACTCAAGAGAGCAGAAGAGCATTAGCAAACCTTGCAGAAACATTACAAAGGCTCATCTCCTTTTCCTGCAACACTTCCACATTTAATTGCAAAACCAGATTCCTATAGATTAAATTCTGTGCCCTCCATATCCTTTCAAAGCACTATTTTATTAATCATCACATTAATGCTGCTTCTGAGCTAAGCGTCGCTGCTCTGAGCTACTCAACAGCTGGCTGATTTTGAAGAGGAAAGGTTAACACAGCACAACTGCGTGTGGTCCCACGACCTCCGAAGCCTCCGTCCTCGCCAGAGGAGGTGCTCCTAAAGCCTCTCCTCCCAAGGGACCCAGCGGCCAACAGCATTTCAGTTTTAATAAATCCCTTCAACTCCTCTCCGGGTCAAGTTCGTAAAAACACCTAGTTTAGGAGTCCTTTAGGAAAGCAGAATTAAAGGGAAATGAAGCAGCCATCAGTGCAGCAGAGGTAACGCCGCACAGAGCAGCGCTTGGCTATTTCCAGTTACTCATTTACTGCACCAGCCAGGACAATTACCGAGCCCGTTTTGTTTTCACGTATCTCCGTAGAGCAACGAAGGCTGCGGAACGCCAGACGTGGGAAACGAGCCCGGACTCTCCTCAGCAACTTCAGTTTTCTGATGTGGCCAGAGGGCTTCGGTTTGGCAGAGGCCACGGCGTTGCCAACACCTTCGTGCCGCGGGCTGCGGCCACCGCCACACCGGGCTGCCACCCCTGCCCGGGCAGCGCCCCGACCTACCCGTTCCCTCTTCCCTCTCTTTGTTTTCTTCCTTTCTAAAATCCATTCTTTCTCAACTTTTCCCTTTTTTCCCTTTTTTTTTTTCTTTTTGTTTCCCTGAATTTTGGGGGTTTTTTGTCTTTTATTTCCTTTTTTCTGGTTTTCTTTCACCTTTTTTTTTTTAAACTTCGTTCCAATGCCCTTTTTTTTATTAGCCTTTCTTTTTTTCTTTTACCTTTTTTGGGGGGGAAGGGGGCTCTTTTCC
>VXBQ01003792.1:64321-111874 GCA_013400175.1 Phainopepla nitens | reverse complement strand
GGGAAACAGAAATCGTTAGGGGCCGGCAGCAGATTGCCACTCAACCCGCGGTTCTCGGGAGTCTGACAAAATAAGTGAATAAATAAGCAAGTTCACAGCTGCTCGAGGAAACGCTAGGCACAGGGAAAGGGGGCTCTGATTCCGCACAGGAGCGGCTGCAGCGACGTTTCAACAGCAACTCCATCCAGGCGAACTTCCCGGCCGCGGGCTGCCAAGAAATCCCGTGACCCTGCACAGGCAAAGCTCCACCTGAATTAAAGGCAGGAATTTTGGATAGTCTCAATATAAAGAGGATCAAATCTAGAGCCAGCCACCCTTCCTTAGAGCTCATGTAGTACACTTCGATTTAATTTACCTCCAAAATGAGTTAGAGCCATTTTAATTTTCAAAAAGGATCCATACAGGATATCCACGTAATCCAGTGAGCCTGTTTTGACTTTCCTGCAGAGCCAAAGTGTGAACAAGCCTTTACTCTTGGATACAAATACCAAATTTCTGTGAGTGGCAGAAAAGGAAAGCAAGAAGAAGAAGCTTCTCAGAAAAGATAGATGACTTCTCAAAGGAAGGTGAAGCCTCAGGAAATCACAGAATATCTGGGGTTTGAAGGGACCTTAAGGATCACCTAATTCCAACAACCCTACTTTGGGCAGACACGTTTCACTAGGCTGCTCAAAGCCCTGTCCACCTGGCCTTGAACACTTCCAGGGATGGGGCATTTACACAGCTTCTCCAGGCAACCTGTCCCAGTGCCTCACCACCCTCACAGTAAAGAATTTTGTCCCAGTATCTAATCTGAACATGCTCTCTTTCTGTTGAAGCCATTCCCCTTTGTCCTGTCACTACATGCTCTTGTACTGTTTATTTTAAGCTCCCTTCAGGTGCTGTAAGGCTGCAATTAGGTCAAGTGTCTTTTCCAGGCTGAACCATCCCAATTCCATGGATAGCTCCCCAGGATATCCCATTCCTGGAATATTTCGGAAGCTCTCCTCCACTCCCTTCTTTTTGCACTCTAAAACTACCAGGGAACAGGTTCAGCCAGATTCTCCCATCACGAGGACCAGTGAAAAATCTGAAATAAGTGTCTTGAATTTGTTGCAGCACTGATGAAGAGTCACTAATTCCCTGAGGACCAAGCACTACAGTCTGCCTGCAGGCACTTCTGAGCCCTCACCACACACATGTGCACACCTGGCAAGTGCTAAAGAAGCTTCTTGGGCCAGCTGCTACTGCCACTTGCTGCTGCTGAACACTCCTTTGGGGAATCCTGCCTCTGCACTGGAAAGGTGCAGTAAAAGGTGTTTTTTTCAAGGACCATAACTGACATATTAAAATCACCAAGCACTGCTAAGAACCACTTTCAGGAATGTTCAGGAACGCTCCGTCTGTTCCTATTTTAGTCATGGCTATTTTCAACATTCCCCTGCTTGTCAAGAGAATCCTTCCAAGAGCAGGAGCCCTCCTTCAGCAAAGCATGTGCATTTTGGAACCAGTGTCTTCATGCAAGTCTTATTCCACACCACTTTAAGGCCTTCCAAGAAAACTATCACAAACAATTTGAGAAAGTTTTCTAAAAGCCCTAATTAAAATTCTCTCTCATTATGCTGAGTACCTTAGCTCTACAGGGAATATAAGGTGAGAAAAATAAAACTAAAATTGTTTTCTCAAAGTCCAAATCTTGAGTGCTTTCAGGGCTAGCAAAGGACACTGTGAATTCCACAGACCAGCTGGAATCCTCTCCCTCAAGCTACATAGGTCCTGGGGACTGGCAGACAGAACCATCCAAAGCCTGGCAGACCCACACATTGCACATCCTGAACCATGATTTGAGAAGACTTTTGATGGTCCATGTGGTATCACTCACTGGAAATTGCTCCAGGGAATGGAGTCTGGAAATGGATTTAAGGGAGTGAAGAGGGTGACAAAAGGTTACATGGGACAGAACAAGTATGGGAACAACAAAGGTGTCAAAGATATAACATGGCCTCCAGAAACAGGGAAAGAAAGCAGCAGCACAGAGGTTGGTCAGCAAGAGAAGATGAGAAATTAAAACAACCACAAGTCTGAGCCATCCTGTGAAATCTGGGAAGGATTGATTCTTAATAGGATGGATATTAATTGTCACCTACCTTACCATCATCTTCTTCAGCTGCCAGACATACAGATCATGTAACACAATGTGCAATTTCCATGTACACACACAGAGCACAAACATAAACAAAGTGAATAAACTACCTGGTTTAGCTAATCACATCACTTAATGACCTACAAACCCTAGACTGACCGTAAAACGGGCTGTGACACATAGAGTAGGTTCTCAGACTAAATGAAGAAACAATGTTTTTCAAGTTAACTCACAGCTTCAAACTGTAAAATACTTTACATTTAAGATGGATTTTTACCTGGTGGTGTTCAGTGTGTGTAACAGCAGTTATCAACATAATACCTGAGCATCACCACAAACAACATTCTTGTTTAAATACCTTAAAATGGACTTTCAGGCAACAACTTTGTGAGAGCCAATACTGCCAAAGTAAATTTCCACCTGCTGTGGGGACTCACGCTGTCCTTATGGCTCACTTTCAAGAAGCTGCAACATCCATCACTCTAGCTACGTGTTTGACTAGGAGTTTTATCAATCGTCCTGTTCACTTCCTCTAAGGGAACAGATGTAGTCCTAAAGAAAATCCCCCTTTCAGAGTCCTGGTTTTCAGGAAAAGATCACCTTGTCCCATTGGTACCCTTGAACTTATGTCTTTCTGAGCTCTATCTTTCTTAGGCTTCTCTGTCTATATTAGCTTTTTAACAAGTATGATTTCAGGAACTGGCAAGAGAAATGGAAGAAAATGCAGGACCTGAGAGAAAACGAACAACTCATCCTTTCAGCTTCTGATGTCATCCTCTGTCTTGTTCTTGCACGTCACTGCATGGTCGGGATTACCTGGCAATCACCCTGAACACTCCCGGCACTCGCAGTCGTTACTTTATTGTCTCTCATGGCTCAGTTTATCCTGTGACAAGACCGATTAAGGATGTGCAGTTCCTGAAGAGCTTTCAGACTGTAATACTTACACATTTTGAACAGTCATTATTCATATTACAACAGGGAAGTATTTTTTTATAATTTACACAGCTAAAATAATGGATCCCTTTGGTTTCATTTGGGCCAGGCTAGTACTTTTGATCTAACAAAAGCTGTTACTTCTGCCTCTGTGAAATGGCGCTAATGATCAGATCTGACAATGAAAACAAAGATTTTATGTCAACAAAAGTGAAAATTAACATGTTCAGTGGTATGACTTGTATTTCCATAGCTGCTGAGAAGGTATCACCCCCTCTAAATGAAGGAAGCTACGGACAAGCTACTTCCAAGGCAGTGATCTATCTAAAAAGGTGTCAGCACAAAGCCTGGTCTGGGACTAGGCACCACATTTCTAGCCAAGAGGCCTGGAAGACAGAGCCACTGGCCCAACGAAATCAACAGCGATCACACAGCTACGTGTCTTGGCTGTCCTGTGGAAGACAGGCAGAGCTGCCCAGGGAGACGGACTCCGAGTGGAAAAAACAACAGTGACTTGTACACCCAGCAAACATCCAGAAGTGAGTTTAAATAACAGAGACAGGAACTGGATTCCATGATTTCTGCATGATGTGCACGGCTGCTGACACAGGCAGAAGTGATGCAGACTGGGTGGACTGCAAAAGACCCACACACACATTTTAAAATGGAACCTCACCAAACCATCCTGTTTAATCTCTGCCAGTGACTTGTACACGCATGCATTCAAAGCAGATGGTGCAGCAGGGATGTCAGGAACCTGAAGACCAGCCCTGGTGTGAAAGGGGAAGAGCGCTGCAGAGGGGGCCACTTACCTGAGCAACCAGGCTGTTGGCTTCGAAAGGACAGCACAGATGGGCTCCTTTTTAAACCCCTGTTCAGTGAACAGCCCTCTTCAATAAACTTCATGTCTTGACAACTAAAGCAGACAAAAAAGCAAGCAATACTCTATGGAACACTATCTTCTGTTGATTTGGCAAGTGCAATGAAGAAGATAATCAACAAACTCAAACTTTTAGAGACTACCTCCCTAAGACAACACACCTCCAAATCTCTGAACTTTTACAAACTTCTGTCTATCCTGAAGCCACAAAACAGTTTACCCTGTGCACTGCAAGAAAAAGATTAATTGCAAAGAGATATTTTTAATGCCTCTAAATAAACACATAAGCAATTATTTTAACAGAAAACTGCTTTCTTCTCCTAGCAAAAAATAAAAGCAAGCTAATTTAAATGGATTATTTTTCTCACTCAAAACAAAATATAGGTTCTGATAATTCTTTTCAGTATCAAAATGTTGAAAAGTATCTTTTCAGTATCACTTTACTCTTTGACAGTATTAATCATAAAAGTCAATAAGCAGATGTTATCAGTTTTGATTTCTTATTTCCACCACATAATTAAAACAAATGAAAATCAGTATAACTAATGTAAGTGAACATAAAGACAAACAGGGTGGCTGAGTACACAGACCACAGACACCACGTCATCAAGCACGTTGCAGAGTCAGAGTGCACCCACAACTTAAAACTATTAAACATGAAACCATTAAAAGCACTTATTATGCTGGCTGGATGCTAACATACCACTGAAGTTTATAAGGTATTTTAAAAAGGCAGTCCCATAACTTGCACACAGGAGTAAGACTGAAAGCAAGCCCTATCCAGCTCTGGAGCTGTGTTCACCCCCTGCTCCAGGGGTACACAAAGGCACTCAGGGACAGCTCAGAGGGACTGAGCAGGGGCATTTCCTACGGCCACTTTCAGTGCTGCTGCAGCCAGTGAGCACCATGGGCTGTGCCACCGCTGCCAGGGCTGCTGTCCCTGGTAAGAAATAAGAGCAGACCTGAGTGCCCTCCTCTGCTGCGGCCGAATCCAGCCAGCTCTCAGCAGGGTCCAGGCTGAGGCCACCTGAGAAGCTCCTCTCCTGCAGCCACCGCTGCCCAGAGGTTCCCGAGGTGGCTGGTGGACGCCCAGGCAGTGGCCCTGCTGCAGCCAGCGGGTGAGGGGCTGGTGACATCCCAGAGCCACCAGCTCTTCCTGCCGCGCTCAGGGGATCACAGCTCCGGTCTTCACACACTGCTTCACTACAGCCCTTTTCTCTTTAAAAGGTATTGTGCCACTTTTAATACCTTCTTACAGAAAACTTGTTCTTACATGAAGTGGAATCAACGCAGCCAAGCATTCCACAAAAATCAAGTATTTACCAGAAAGGACCCTACCAAAAGATTCAGGGAAACATTATGCGTGATACACACAAACAAATAAAGAGGAGAAAACTGAATTACCAGTAATTAATGCTATAGGGCATATTTACGGTTTTGTAGGTGCATAAACGCTGTGATCCTCCATATTTTTTTAAAAATATTTGCTTTAACAGTGGAAAAATCTATGTAACAAATACTCCATATACTACAAAATGCTGCAGTGCACCCATGGCATACCGTTATCCAACAGAGAGAGACTTGAAATCTTGAGTAATCGAGTTTACCTTTCTTACAACTGAGATTAAAACGAAGTCCTGATTCTCATGTACGTGAGGAGCTGCTGCCACTGAACAAACTCACTCCAGTGCAAACAAAAATCACAATAGGAAAGCTGGTCTAACACTAGGTGCCTCTATTAAAATGGTTTCAGTGAAATCTCCTCAGACAACCAGGATTAAAGTTAAGGTCAGATATTCCGTTTCCTATAATCAAAGGAGGCAAGGAGATCCAAAGGAGAAGAAAACCCAGATAAGTTCTGTGTGTTTCAAATCAAATATTTAAATATTTCATTTAATTGTTGAAAAGTATCCACTTCAGTTCTTGCACAACAATATGTATCTTTACATGCCTTCATCTGTCTCATGAAGAAAGCAGATTTTGTTTGAAATTATCTAACATGAAAAATACTGCTAAGTCTATTCATAAAACAGTATTCTATATTTTTATTTTTCAAACAGCAAGTGACCACATTTAAAATGCATCATTTGCAAATATAAATTATCAAACTATTAGTTTAATTAAAAATAAAGCAAAAACATAACTTCCCTTAGTATCACAATACATAGAAGGGTATTATAAACCCAAAAAGACTAAGTTAACCGTAAGAAAACAATAACGTCAAAAGTGATGAAACTCATTAAGTCACTTAATGAATAAATCAGTCCTAAGAATACAATACCATTCACCATGATTATGTTAAAAAAAAAAAAAAAGCAAACTTTCATTGTATTATACAGATAAAACAATCCATTCCTTCATGCCACATTTTGTAAACCATGATATAAATTACACTCACAGTCAAATGAACAGGAAGAGTAACTCCCAAAAAAGTTGCTTTTAGGGCAGAAATAAAGGCAGAAATAGAATCATTTAAAATATATCAAGTTTAACCAAAAAAAATTTCATTTGGTCAAGCCTGCTATCCAAATAGTTTTGTTCCCTGCAAAACTATTTTTGTCATTTTCTGAGTTATGAAATTGAAGTGTTTCTTTTACCTATTAAATGTAAGTCATGTGTTAGGCTACATTAAATCCTTTTACACTTTTATCATTTTGGCCTTGAGACCCAAACATTTTCCATGGACTTACACACACATGCACACACACACACACACACACACACACACACACACTCTCTCTCTCTCTCTCTCTCTTCTTGGTATCAGGAAATTCCTCATTTCACAGGAATAATGAAAGACTCACATACTGATTTCTGTCAGAAACATAAGGAATATGCAAATTCATACTTTCCAGGTTCCTATAAAACCATCTCTCACCTATATATACACATTCCAACTGATGGAATTCAGGTTACGGTTTTTGTCTGATAATAAAGGGACGGAATAGATGTTGCAGGATAAAGAAATACTGTATAATGATTGAAATAAACCTATTATCCTAAATTTATCTATACAAATTATCATTTTTTTATTAATTGAAATACAAAGAAGGCATATGGACTTCAGGAAAATAGCACTATATCAGAAATTCACTGTAACAGTGTTTCACTATATATATCATCAGGTTTTTCATAAGACAATTTCTTCTGTACACTAGATTTTGTTCTAATTTCTCTGTCTTCAAATCCATTACATTTTCAGATCCAATTCAGCACTATATAGTATGCCTTCAAAATAAAAGGAAGTCACTTGCTTTATTGAATACCAAGTTCCCTTCCAGACAGTATTTAAAGAAAGACAAGACTACACAGACAAAGTCCAGTATAATTCATTTCTGACAATGAAAATTTCAACCCCTCATACTGTTGCAAAATTCCTCCTACTGAAATGTCTACAATAATAATAATTATAATAATAATTATAATAATAAAAAGCATACATTACATATAAAAGATACCAGTGTACTAAAAGTGACAGAAGTGGACTAGCAAATCCTTCAAAGCACATATTATATAAATGACTAGCATTTAAAAACATTTCTTTTTCTATAAAATGTAGGTCATATACATTTATAAATTGGGGGGCGGGGAGAGGTTCTAAAGCAGTTGTTGACTGTTCAAATAGATATGCTGCTCTGTACAGGCTAATACCTATTCAATTCAAACTATAAGTTTGACATCTAGTTTATCAGAATAAACCCATCTTATCATCTCATAGCTCATAATTTGAAAAATATGCAACTCAAAGGAAGAGGTGACTCAAAAGTTCACTGTTTATCTGCATATGAAATAAGAAGAGAACTATTCCTTTCTATGGGTGGCCCAAGTCTCATCAGTTCAATATCAGGACTTAAAGACTCCAAATTTATGTAGAGGAACTGGCAGGAATCAGCTCAGAAGCAGAATAGTATCTCTGATCCTTTAGAGACACAGCTATTCAACCTTAGCAGTCTTCCTCGTCTCGCAGAAGTGCAGCCAAGCCATTCATTTCTCACTCAAAGTGGATGAAGCCATAGACCTAAAGACTGTCCTCTCTATGACTGAAATTGTGCTCTGTAAACAATGTTATATATTCCAGTAGGAGGACATCCGAATTTATTTATAAAAAGATCATTAAGAATATTCATTAACTCAAACAAGGCTATTAACTCCCAAAGGTATTTTTGGAACTTATCCTTATGCTACTTGTCAAGTTAGCACTGTCATGTATTATTGCTTACAAACAGTACATCATCATATGCCTTCTAACAGAGCAGTACTGTGATCAGTTCATATTTACAGGCTTTTCTGTTTGTTTTTAAACAAGCTATAAAAACATTACATACTTTACAGACAATACAAATACTCAAGTCAAACAAATGGAATGCATAACAATAAGAAACGTCATAAAGGAAGACTGACATAAGTCCTTGATTGTCAAGACACATTTATATTTATATATAAACTCTAGCTGTGCAGAATCAAAGATTCAATCATAGGTACATCCTTATTTGATAAATCATATTTACAGCATGATATTGCATAAAAAAATAAAATAATGTTGTTTACACAATATTACCTTTCCATCCATTGGATTAAGGAAAGCAAGAAACAACTCTTAGAAATGTTTGCTTGCCTCAGTTTGTGTTTCCTACCGAAAGATGTAATTTTAAAAAGGAAACAGAAGGTTTTGTATGTTGAGTAGAGCAAAAGTGACTACAAATTTATTTCCCTGACACAAAGCAAATTGAACTTGAACAGAAGTTTAAACTTCAAATTAAAGACATGTCTTTTCATTAGCAGTAATACCTTCTTAGTGCTTGTCCTTTGCAAAGTGAGTTTCAGCTAAATGCATTACATGCCTAACATAAACATGCATTACTCTAAGTCCAGTGAACTTTCAAAGTTACAAGGCTTCATTTTAGTAAAATATTTATTTCTAGGAAACTGTAAAATTATTCATTTGCTTCAGTACCAACCATGTAATTTGGAAGTTCACATGTGTACTGGTACTGACTGCATAAACATATTTCTGCCTGTTAACTTCTCCAAACGAATTCCCAAAAGTATTAGGATTTTCCCTGCGATTTGTAATGGTATTAAAACAAGCAAACAAAGAAGAAAAATCAAAGCTCTCAAAGCCAAGAAAATTTAGTTAGCAAATATACATACATAATGTAATCCAATGCTGCAAAATTCAGAGTGAATTCATCCAAATATTCTGGTTCATTTCAAATTGTTACTACATATGATACAAATACTATAAAAATATTATGATCAAGCATGGAATATAACGTGTCTGTTCAGGTGGAAAGTTTTCACAGGAGAACATGAATACTTCGGAACAAACTCCAAAAGTTACAGTAGAACCCCAATAATTCGCAGCAGTGCCTTTGAAACCCTTTACAAATTACAATTTTGAAAACAGCGAAGAAGCAGGCAAGAAAAGCAAGGATGTCACATCACAGAATGTACTTTGTTCATTTATTTTGACAGCTGCAATTTAGTTTTCAATACTCCTTCTACCTCCCAGTATACTAATATAGATGCTGTAGTATACTTGGGTGAAGTAGTACAGTATTATTGTGTGAGACCTTGCTACAGTACTTTTTAGACCATTGCAGAGAGGTGGGAAAGGACCATGAGGGATGTAGAAACCTGTCAGATACTCTTTTTAGAGGTCAGCGAATTAGCAAGATTTTACTGTACTTCTCAATTAACAATGAAAAGCTCCCGTCATCCAAAAAAACTGACAAATACAATATAAAAATAATACAAGTGTTATTTCACATGAATACTTTCTTGTCCTATTTTCTTCTGGAAACACAATTTTCCTAAAGACAACACTAGGAGACACAAGATCATAAACATGGTTCTTTTATCATCCAATTTAAATCGTTTATGTTGTTATTCGTAAACCAACATACAGTAATACACATGGTTAATCCTTCTCCCCAAAACTTGTCATTTATGATTAATTCATTCTCAAATCAAATGAAGAAAATGTAAATGCCTATTAGTATACCATTACAAGCTGATTCCTTCATTGTCTGTTATATTAATGGTAAAACATATCAAAAGATTCATGCTAAAAGGGACACTGTCAAGTAATTTAGGACCAAAATATGGCCTATTAATAAGTGCATGTATATATATATGTATGTATGTATAGAGAGAGAGAGAGGTTGGTGATAAATGTCATCAATTTCCTCTTTTTCAAAATTATCATTGCGCTATCACTAGTAGATATCCCCAAAAATTCCACCTTACACACACACACATAGCAGGTGCTCACACGATCTTCTGGGAAGAATGCCTGCTGTTAGCTCAGGGGAATCTCCACACTCTCCCCAGCCTTATCCTGACAGCACAAGAACAGAACAGACAACCAAAGCTGCTTTTTTCCAGACATACACAGAAAACTAACAAAAATTACCAGATCAACATGAAGAGTGTGCATCTGCACCAGATTAAAAGCAGCAAAATGTGAAAAGTGAAAAACGTTATTAAATTATATCATTATTAAACAAGCAAAAGCTTTTTACAGAGGTAAACCTCCAGAACTACATAAACACTTATCCCAGGATAAAAGGGGATGTAATCAGGAAATCACAGCAGTATATTTGGCTAACTCCTCCAGTGCAGAAAGCTTCAAGCATCAGCAGATCAACTACTCACACCACTGCTTTAATTGTACACGTGGAAGAACCCTACAGGACAGTCCCCGTGGCTTAGACAGGACTTCACAGCCTGTCCTAAGGCACAGAGTGCAGCTGGAATGGCTCAGCAGCAGGCTGGGGAATGAGCTGTGATGTCAGGAACAGCAGCTCCTCTGGTGATCCCCATCTGGCTGCAGGGAAGAGCAAGCTCCTTCAGTCTGTACAGCAGGCTGCTCCCTCACACAGCCCCCGAGCGATTCCCAAGTGACATGGCATGGGAGAGCCACTCCCTCTGAGTCCTCAAGCACATCCTCACACCAGAGTGTCAATGCTGTAACTTTTTTTAAATAAAGCTGAGTTGGTCCCGTTAGGGAGAAGGAGGCTTCATTCCTCTTACCTCCCTATGGGCCCACAGCAGTGCAGTAACACAGTAATAAGCCAGACATTTTTTTTTCTTTTGTTCCTTGCTATATTTAACAAACAGTACAACTGCAATCTCCTTGCAACTTCAGGGCATAGGAACAAAAGTGCCAACACGGTATTATTCAGGCACCACAAGCTAGGATGTCATGGAAATGAACACTGAAAACAAAGTATGCCTTAGAAGAGGTGGTTTCCTGGGATATAGGGACCCTTTATGTTATTGTTCTGTGCAACACAGAATAGAAAGTCAAAAAAACCAAACTGACCATAAAGGAAGAAAAACAGAGAGACCACAAATCAGTTTAAAAATATTCTTTCAAAGAAATTTCTTTACATGTATCATTAATAATCCACAAGGAATTTACTTTTCTCCCTTGATGCCCACTCTTTTCAAGTCAAGGCCAAATATTCAGACAAAATTACTGGTAAGTCATAGCATGCTGAAATGCCTTACTGTATAACACACAGGGTCAACAAATCAAAAAAGCCTGCTTTCTTATACAAAAGTATTAAGAAATTTGTTTATCTAAACTGTATTCTTGCCAATAGAAGAAGCAGGCTATGGATAATAAATGCCCTTTCTCCCTCAATTGTACCAAGTGAAGTTAGTGCTGTAGTAGTGCTACCATAAGGGAAAAGACAAAGTGGGATCAGTTTCCTGGTAATGAAAATTCAGAAAAATATGGCTACTGCTTTGGTAAGAGGTGGGAACTGTTCTAGGTCCTGCTCAAGTCCTTTCTTAAAAGACAGGATATATTTTAGCCCCTTCAGATACAGCCTTTTCTCCTACCTGATGGCTATGTTTGAGAGACATCAGCTAGCAACAGTGCTGTAAAAACCTGGATTAAATCCTATTTAAAAAACCACCATATACACACCTACTTATGTGTGTGTGTGTGTGTGTGTGTGTGTGTGTGTGTGTGTGTGTGTGTTTTTCCCTGGTTAATCAGCCTACATGAGGCTTAAACTGCCTTGAACTACCAGACAGTGTCCCTTTAGGGAAGGTGCAATAGAATGAACATACAGTTCAAAAATCTGAAACTTGTTAACTTAAACTACACAATAGTTAGGCTACTCAAATCTTACCACCTTAAAAATGCACACAGAACTACTTATCGTACCATACTGTATACTTCAAGACAAAGTACTATTCAAAAAAACATATTCATGGTACAGGGATAAACTTTGCAGTTTATTTATACTGTGAAATGCAATGAAAACTTCTGATCACTCTCCTAGGCTGGAAAAAGAAATCCCGTTCACTAGCATCATTCACCAGTTTGGGTTGGTAAAATTGTAGTGACTTTTACTAAGCAAACACTAAAAAACAGGGAATTTGAATGCCCACTTCTTCAGCTTTAAGGGATACTTCAATAAATTTAATAATTGGAATTGTCAAAATTCTAGACAGAGAATTAAAACAGTTTTTACAGAAGCTAAAAATACCCAATCTCAAGTATATGGAAAAGAATTACTGGAGCTGCTATATGAGATGAAAATGATGCAACCGTATCAAACCTAAACGTCTAAAAATGGCTTTATTTTTTGAGAAATCAAAAACTATGAAGTTGGCGAAGTGCTCTATGTTAATCATTATGAGTATGTAGGGTAAGGTACAATTAAGCTTTTAAATCTTGGAATACACTGTTTGTGTAAGCATTTTGCAATTGGGAATGTCATCTACAGAGTATTTTAACTAAAACTTCAAAATCTTGGTTTCTGCATATGAAAAAGTCATTAAAAAGTTACATCTAGATTCAGCTGTACAAAGAAATACACATTACTTCGGGAATGAAGTAAAGGCTTTAGCAGTCAAACATTTTGCTTAAAAAAGTGTTTAAAGTACTTTAAATTAATTAGACTTTTAAATAGTATAGTCTAGCAGAATTCACTTTCTTTCCCTCCAAACACAACTCAAAGTAATGCAAAGCAGAAATAAAGGGCACATGGTCTAAAATTATTTTTGAGAGAGACTGAATATTTTTCTAGAAAATGCTTTCTTTTAAAGCCATATTTGACTTCTGAAACTTGTTTATTCTGTGTGTTTAGTACACATTGATTCCCTGCTGAAGAGCAATGACTATGCTGACAAGCTTAGAAATGACAATGTGAATAGTATCAGGCAACAAACTGTTCTCCCAAAGCATACGAGGAAACCAGCAAGGAAACAATCTTGGGGGTAAGTCTTACCTGGGGATTTTGTTTATTTTAAAATTTCATAGAAGGTAAAATATTTTGTGGATTCAAAAAAGTGAATAATAAACTGCCTTTGATAGGGGCACCAGCATCAGGCAGTTCAATGACTGATGGCTAACGAAAACATTAAAAAAAAAAAAAGGAAAAAAGAAAAAAAAAAGAAAAAAAAAAGAAGCAGTTATTGGTCTTGCTAATATCAGCTTACTTCTGTTTTAACATAGCGCTCTTAAAAGCTGTACAGAACTCCATCTTATACAGAGCAACCCCCTTTTGACAAATGTGTTCTAAAGTGCCAGTATTATTTACAAAGATTTCTTAGCCAAAAGTCTGGCCCGTTGTGGCATCAGGTGAAGAAGTCATCCCAGCTCTGCTATCATTTACATTCACCAAGGGAAATTCTGGGAAATCAGCACTTGTCCCTGGTCCCCGAAGGTTCACCTGTCCATTGGCAGTGCTAAACTGAGAGGATATTCCAGCTCTTGCCCCATGGTACTGAGCTCTAAAGGGCTGCTCAAAGGAGCTAATTTGATATGCTTGATGAACAGACTGTGCCTCTGCTTTCTTCTGAGAAGTTACTTGATCCAAGAAGTCCTGCGTAGAGGAGGAAGAAGAATGATTTGCCTCATCACCTGAAAAGGGAAAAGGGTGCTGAGAATCACCAACCATTAGTCCAAAGTGAGACTTGTCTGGAGTTGTTCTTAATGGAGAGTTCATTCCCGACCGAAAGCTGTTGACGGGTATAGATGTGTAGACCTTCTCCATGGAAGGAAATGCTGGCTGGGTTGTAAGAGTCTGGTTATCAGTCACAAAATTAAGGCTCGGGTTGTTCAAATAGGCATCATTTTGGCTAGTTCTGTCCAAAGCTTGTTGTAAAAACTTTGAATATTCTTGTAACATACTAGCTTTATCTGATGAGGAAGCTTGAGAGCTTGTTCCAACCGTCTCAGATGGGGTCACCTCAGATACTTCAGCGGAATTGATGGATATACTGGAGGTCACTTCCGTGTCAGCCACACTGAAAGAGATCTCATGCTGTCCATTAGCCTTGTGTGAATAATGATCTAACAGAGTTTGCAGTACCTCATCTGGAATGACGTTTTTGTCATGGTTACCTTTAATTTCAACATTCAGTGCCTGTGTGTCTAGTATTGAGGCTGTAGCAGTTTCATCAATGACACTGGCCACAGCTGCCTGTGTTACTGAAGGTTGAGATGCTATGGTACTTACATTCAAGGCATATTCTCGACTGTTGTTACTAGCTGCTTGTAGATACCTCTTTTTCTTTAAAAACTGCATTGCATCATCATAATTAGTGCTGCTGTGTACAGGTTTACTGGGCCCTTCCTGTAATGTGTCAACTTGATCAATGTCAGCATTACCCTCAGAGTCCAGTAAACTTTGCTTATCCACAAGATCAAAGGCATACTTTGAAACCTTGCTGTCTTCATATGTAGATAAAGGTGAAATGGTTTGACTTTGCTCAAGTGGCTGCTTTAGACTCCTCTTGTTGACCTTTTTGAGAACGAGCTTCGGTGGGTGAATTTCTCCAGAATTTGCTTCCTCTAAGTGCGATCCACCGACCGAAGAATGTGGCATCTCAACAGCGTATTCTGCTACCATATATTCATCTTTTACTTTAGTACTAGAAGAGTACAAAGGCAAATAGTCATTTTTGTCCTTCTTGTGTTCTGATTTATCTGTACCTTCCTTATCCCCAGATTTTGTTTTCTCTGTTTTCTGCCTTTTCTTCTTTGGCAAGGAGCTGTCTTTCAGAGGCGTAGAGAAACCAGAATCTTCCTCCGATGGCAAGAAGCCAACTTTGGTGGCACTTCTGTTGGGTTTCTTCTCGCGGTTCTCATGGCACATACGTTTGTGTTTCAGCACACGATCGGTCCTGGAGAAATACTGGAAAAGATGATGGTGGTAATTAGGATAATTATTATTATTATTATTATTATTGCGCAAAAATAAATATGTTAGCAGAAAGAAAAGAAACCTTTCGTTCTAATGAATTCACTTGATGATTCACCCACTTTACCAATTTCTAATGAAGTGTCAAACAAGAGTATACAGTCAAGAAAATCAAGCACAGCCAGCTGTGACTCTGCTCCACCTGTGCACCAAGACAGCCCATCTTGACAGAAAAAACATTCATTATATATTTATTTGTATAAAAAGGAGAAAGCCCAATCTGCAATACTGAGGAATTGACTGGTGTTAGGTTTTTCAATCACAGAAGGTTTCACTAAGTCATCTTACCTGCAAACAATATTCACACTGGTAAGGCTTCTCTCCACTGTGAGTTCTTTTGTGCCTTTCCATATGATACTTCTGTATAAACCTCATACCACATTCATCACAACGAAATGGCTTTTCACCTGATAAAAAACATATAGCAATATTAATCTAAAATAATAAATCAACATTTTTCCAAAAAATTACCAGGTCAAATACTACATTCTCTCTTAGAAGCAGTAAAAGGATTTAGTCTATTGCTATTGAAAAACAACATTGGGCTTGCTTACATCAATATTTTTTCAATGCTCAGTTGCTGATGCCTCAAATTACTTTAAGCTTTCATGCTAAAAAAACTCCCCACCTTTAAAACTAAATCCTTACTCCTCTTTCTAATGCAGGTGCAGGTATGTCTTACATCTAACAAGTTAATAACTGCAAAGATGGGCTTCCTGGATTGTTGCTATAGTATGCAGTTTTTAGGGCAGATATATAAAAATACCTCAATCCTCTCACCAACTCATTAACTCAAACCCATCCCTTCTAGGAGAGAATTAATGCATTTCCAAATTTTGAATATAACATTTTGGAAGGTGCTTTCTATTTTTCCTTTTTTTTTTTTCCCTTATCTGCATCTGGAATTGAGAGAACTGCTTTGAAAAGTCCTGCTATTTTGGTTGAAACCCAAATTTATTTATTTTTTTTTAGGAACTAATTTAAAAATATTTTTAAAATTAAGTCAAAACTCAAGAAACCTCTGTAGCAGAACTGCTGTTTGCATACTTAAAGGTTTCTCATTTTGGTTGTTTTGTTTCCCTGTTTTGGTTTCTGTTTTTTTTCTTTACTTTCAGGAAATACTTGTTCAGACAATATGCACTGCCCTGAATTCATCTTCAGTTGTCTCCCTTATTTTTCCTCACAATGAAACCATGTAATGATCCTTTCTGAGCAGGGAGTAACTCTATTGTTATTTCTTTTTACTTTTGCCTTACATCTTCCCTCTGATATTTTTTTCTAGGTTCTCTGACAGAACCTAAAAATTTCAAATGCATTGAAAAGTTAGTTTTGCTGTTACAGAATTCCACTATTATTTACTAGAACTCGCCCTGAACAACAGAGATCTCTCCTCTTAGTACTCACTATGAAATCTTCTGTCAGCATCTGTCAAGACCCTCTTTGTTCTGGATAATGCACTGCACTGATTTTTGGGATATGAACCATTTATGTCTTGTTTCCAGAAATATGGAGATTATTGCTCTTTTCTGAAGTAGTTTTATTCTTACTAATTATGTTATGAAGTGTTGAATTACCAACAACTAGTAGTTAAAGTTCAAAACTTTAAATTAATAGATTTTATTATTTAAAATGTTGACAGAATTTGTATTTTCTGTTCAGAACAGAGAAATTTATCCACATCCTTCTACAAATGGGAATACAGCACCTTAAAATAAGGTTCCGGTATTTACAGAAACTAGAATGGAAAATATCTGTATCGCCCACACATGTGCTCCTAGTCAGATCATTAATGCCCGGAGTTTCAACTTCCTTAATTCCAAGCAATTTATAAATCTCTCTCTCTGTAAGTCTATGTCCTATTTCCAATTATTAATTCTCCATGTGGCTTCTCAGCCAATCCCTTTCACGGATGAAATTATTCCAATTTATTCTCTCCTAAATCAAATTATCTCCTTTCCTCAGATCTCTCAGCTTCCATCAGTTCTTTTTCTACAGGCTCACAACCCCAGTATTCTATATCTCTTCTTTCACTTGACTTAGAGAACTTTACCATTTCCTACTTATTAAGAAGCATCATAAAATTTTGCTTTTTTTTCAACATCCCTTGTAAGTTATAACACCTATCATATCATTCCCTCTCATCCTGCCTATAAGCAAATCCTCCTTTCTGGCCTACTTCTCAACTTTCAAGCTCCAGGTTCATTCTTCAGGTTCTCTTTATTTGTTACACACCCTCACAGCTATGGTGCCTTACTCCCAACAGGCCTGTTCAGACTCTCTGAATCAAATTCCAATCCTTGCCTTCCATTTTCTGGATGCTGAGGCAAGACATTTGGACCTCATTGTTCTTGTCTGATACATGGACACTCTTCCATTCCTCAAGACTACTACTTAGTCCTTGCTGCTTACTGTTGTCTTTCCCTTTGCTCCACTAATTCGTCTTTGTGGGGTTTTTTTTAAATTGCCCCTTCAAACAACTCTCCTTACATTGTTTCAAAGCTTGCTTTCATGCCACCTTAGATTTATCGCAGAGAGTAAAGTGGCTGTTTGGGCTGAAAACTATCCTGAGCCTTAAAACAAGATAGCTGAGTCCTGTTCTGGCCTTGAACAGCCCTCTAAGGAGCCATCCTGCAATCCCAGGAAATGCAGAACACTTCATTAATACACTTACCTGCAGCCTTACACTCATTTCTCTAAGTGAATGCACACAGAGTTCCTTAACATTTCCCCACTCAAGCTGGCTATTTGCTGGCAGAAAACTCCCCAGCTACCTATTCCCATTTCTAGGCTTAAAAAGGGCCAAACAGGGGTCTGTGGTTTTTAGGTGGATTACAATCACCAGTTATTTTGGAGACTTTCAGGGCACATACAAATGCACTGCTGGTCATGCCTTAACAGGGAGAAGAATCTGGGGACACTGCCCTGGAGTTAACTCAGCACAGTACAGAAAATAATATTTTTCAGTAGAATTTCAGAACACTCTGAAAGTAAGATTAAGAAAACCTTTGTGAAACTGACACCATATTTAATTTTGGCTTTAATCGTCACATGGAAGATAATGTTAGAAAAAGATTAAAAATTAATATGAAGATAGGCTTCCAATAATAATTTCATCCTAGCAGAAGCCCGGAACTTCAGATGCCTTCTGCAATTTTGTTGTACTTTTCAAACAGGATCTATTGCAAATGGAGGAGATCATTAATAACAGCCTTTTGATAATGCAGGGAGAATCCAGGACACATTTTTCTGAAATGTCTTGGTGAGTGGGAAAGAATCAGATGTATAAAAAAAAATCTCAAAATTTAAAAATACAATATAACAATTAATGCATTATTTATGAAAACAGCCCATGTGTTGTGTCTATGTTTGCAATCTATTAAAACCAAGCAATAGAACTACTCATCCAGCATAGTACAAATATTATGTGTATGAAGGCTGTAACAATTATAAACCCAGGCATTTTAAAGTCCAAACAGACAAAAAAACAAATTATAAAATACCAAAGAAGGAAATAAAAAATCAGCATGACTGAATGAGAAGGCACTTGAATTCTTAGCGCCAATGGTGTTTGATTTTTATTAATGTAATCTTAGTTTTTGTGTTTAAATTGGAAAGTAGGGTGGCTTACAGAATTGGACACATGAACACATGAGTGGGTAAGGTATATAGAAACATCTCTAAGCAAAAAGTAAGCAGACATATTAGGGTAAAAAAAGAAAAAAAAAGGAACATTCAGCATCTTCTCCAACCTTGCAAACAGAAAATATTTGCATACCAGTGACTCTTCCCTCTCTTACAACTAAAATAGCAATTTTCTGCATCATTAGGGACAAGTTTAGCAGCAGGGTTGCAACACTGCTGCCCTCCTCTACACACAATTATAAGCAAATTTTGTATTAATGCAATGTCTGCTTTTAGATGCAACTGTTTAATTATTTACACAGAATAAGGCTGTTCATTGATTGCTTCCTAACTCCCTCACATTTCCTTTGAAGGAGTGGTTCAGAAAGCTAAAGTCAAATCAGACTGGAAATAGCTAGGGCACCAGTAAATTGGGGGCTTGTAACAGGCATAAAATGGGGCTTCTTCCTACCTGTTACTACTCTCTTTGATTAGTTTAAAATAAACTGGAAAATTTGATAAAAATCTTTAAAAGAGTAAGAGATTTCCTCTTCCACATTGGTATTTTGAACTGTACGAAAGCTGGTGCTAAAAGTGGTCATTCATGGAGACAAAAATGCAAAACAAAAAAGTATTGAATAAAGTTAAGAAACATTTTGAAAAAAGGTATGAATAATACAAACAGATCTTTACTTTCATCAAAGTAAAACATAGACTCACTGCTCACCTTCTAGTTAGAGAAGCAAGTTGAAAATTTATTTCTTTTGGATGGGTTTAGTTATGCAGCCCTGAACAACAGAGTGGCTACACAAACAGCTAAGGGCCAGTAGTGAACACTGTCATGTAGAGGTGAAACACAGACAGGTATGCAGAGTGCCAACTAGCTACACTGTAACTGGGTGAAGCCAAAAATTAAACACTAGTTAAATTCTTGTTAACTAAACAGCCTTCAGAAAAAATTTTGCCACTCCTGGAAGCTGGGCTTTATGTGTTTTCTCCTAATCATTACTACCTGTCACCTAGGAAAACATCCATGATTCAACAATTTAAACACAAGCACCATCTTCTATTTTCTGAGAAACAACCAAACTATACCTCAGGATGCTGAGGAAAGGAGGAAACACAGTTATCTAAAAAAAGTCAGATAACAATATGGTTAATTAGTTAAATGGTACCTTTTTCTCTGCTAAACAAAGACTAGCATATGTAAGAGCTGGCACAAAAACCTACAATCCCACCACATCCACCCCCTCCCTCCAAAGCTTACAATCGAGACAGATTTCTCATTAGAGCTAGAAGCTAAATTTTGAAAGATAATTAAATCAATTTATAAAATATTTGCAAGTTTTAATTAACTATATTTCCCGGACTCTCATTTTCAAAGCCACGTACAGGGAATAATCCTCATTTGAAAAAAAAAAAAAAAAAAAGGGAAAAATCTTCTAAAAAATGTGAAGACTGCACTTAAATTTTTGCCTTTTTGGGGGGGGTTGGGAGGCAGATAGATGGAAGAGACTGAATGAGCATTCTTTTCAAGAATAAGCATCTACACAAAGTGGAGGCAGCATGGTTCACCAATTCAGAGCCAGAGGAAAGACTAGGAGCAGAACAAAGACACTGGACAGAAGAATGGAAGACTCTTCTGTGGCTGACTGGCTGAAGGAAACCTACTTAGTCTGGACTCATGGCAACCTAGGATACAAAAATCCCATGAACAACAGGGCATTTGTGCATGTAACTCCCTGTACACTGCTCTGAAAATTCATTTTGCAGAGTTTTTTTCTCCCTCTCAACCCTTACACATGCACACACTGCACTGCGTGTTAGTAGCTTTCATATCCATTTAAATGCTACAGCCAAGAAACACTGTGCACATTCACCAGCTCTGCTTTTCTGAAAAAGAGGCTGAGAAATTGGCATCTAGTCCAAAAGGGACCATATTACAAAATATTTAAAGAGGGATTGAAAGGCCATGCACCAAAATGCCAAAAACCCAGTGAAACCAAACCTGTTAAAGAATGTGGTTCTGTGCGGTGCAACAAGATAAAAAAAATAAACATATATAAACTTAAACTCTCTTTGGCTTAAAACTTCGGGCCTTATTTGACCTATATAGCGTATTTTTAAACTAAGACTCTTCTTTTAAGAATAGTTCTGAATTACACCCAAAAGAAGAAAAAAAGTGAAAAGAAAAGCTGATACTAATACCTTTGGGGTTAGGCATTTTGGCCATTTTAGTCCTGGCACTTTTCCATCAAATACAAATACAAACAAACAGACAAACAAACAAATAAATCTATGGAAATGTAATTTGGAAGTCCCCCTTGGTCTGAATTAACTTGATACAACAAAAGACAGAACTGCTTAACGAACTTTGACTTTTATGAATGCACAAACTTCAGGATTTGCTGCTCTGGGGTTATTTATAGAAAACTACTTTCAGATCTGCTTACTGGACTTCATACTCATTTTACAGCCAAAGAAAAGTGGAACAAGTCGAAGGCACAAAACTAATTTCTTTTTAAAAGCTTTATAACTTTATAACACGTGTTAAATTAAACCAAACTACGACAGGGTTTTAGGCTGCATATTTATTACCAGAAACCTTGCCTGAGTGGGGAAACAGTTTTTAAGCACGCCAGTAAAGATACTCAAGGCACTATACTCACCAGTATGAATCTTCTCATGCCTCTGTAGCAGGTACTTCTGTATGAAACGCATGTCGCACTGACTGCACTGAAATGGTTTTTCACCTTGAACAATATAATTCCACATCCATGAGTTAATAACTACACACTGTTGTTTCTGACAACTATTTCTGAGGAATATTAAAATGTCTATTAAAAACACCAGCATCTGAGCAAATTCCAAAAATACCCTGATACCAAAAAAAAAACATTTGCCTTACTAGGTATATGAACTGCAGAGTTCTCTCCATGATCCTAAGAGTCACATTAAGACTAGCACGGAAGAGTGATCTGGAATGGCTGTCTGTAATTTCCTCATGAGCAAGATCAATCAGGATGCTGGCACAGACTGCATTCAGGATACTGGCAAGCTATTTTAACAGTAAGTACCTTTTCCACTTCTCCGAACACAGAGATACCTCACCAGGCAAATAAGCAGCCACAGCACATTTTACAAAGGGGTCAATTTTTGGCACTTAGGCTACAAGTCAACCCATTACTTTCTGATAAAGAAAGAAAAGAAACCTTGTAAACAGTTAGCTCTTCAGTTTATTAAAATATATGTTGATTTTTATTTTTTTTCTGATATTCTTTTGACACTTTGGTGCATGGAATCTCTAAGCTTAGATGCCAAGTTAGCTACACTCTTAAAACTGAAATTCGCGTAGAGCTGAAAACATTTTTAACATAAGTAAACAACTCTTTATATAGTAGAAAAGACAAATTTGAAGTCAAGCAGTACCTGTATGAATGAAGACATGTCTCTGTAAATGGTAGTTGGTTCTAAAGGCAGCATTGCAATGCTCACAAACATGAGATTTGTGGGTTTTCAGACCAAGTGATCCATCCTCATTTATTGTAAGGATCTATTTTAAAAAGAGTAAAATTTGTTCTCACACTACCCTCTAAAGATGTCTTATTAACTACAAAAAAAAAAAAACATTAATTTTTTCTATGCAGAAAACGTAAATATTTCAGGTAAAACAATGCTAATTTCTACAAAACTATGCGTTAAGCTTCTAATACACATTTCCAATTGCAGTCCAATCCAACTCGTGTCTCGTTGTGCATTAAGAGATAGTTCAACAGGACGGAGACAGAAGCAGCTCATGGAAAATCAGCTTAGAGCTTCCCTAGGCACAGCTGAGTCACTTCATACACTACTGTTGATTTTGTCCGTCTGTTGGAAAGGATGCAAAGTAATCAAACCACTCCTGGGCACTAAACCATGGACAATTGCATTTCAAAGCAAAAGTGAAAAGTTATGTTCTTTTTTTCAAATCACAACTCTAAATGTTTGCTAAAAGTCATTAAAGCTTAACCAGATTAGTCATATATATTATCTGTATCTATATAATACCAATAGTCTCAAAGGTAAAATTATATTTTAAAAACCAAAATCCCAAAGCCAAACAACCAAGAGAATAGTATTATTCTTCTCTCCTTTCAGGTTTTTCACTCAATAAAGTATTGTCCCCTCAATATACATTCTAAAGCATCTCCTTGATGACTTCAACTTGCCACACTCAATTGCTCTGCTGTCAAACAAAGCAGCTATTTTCATATAAAGTTAAAAGAAACCCTTAAATTATAAAAATGCACCACATCTACCTTATTCAATAAAGCTAATCACAGGTTTTCTCTAATTTGTCAAAAAGAACAAAAATAGAAAACTAAACCGAAACCCAAAATCTCTACTATCTCTGGCAAGAGAATAAGAAAACCAGTAAACAAATTACATTTATAAAAGTCTTGCTTAACTCTAAACACAACTATAAAGAAGAGCTTAAGAAACCTTAAATAATACAGTTTAGTCCCTTGTTATTAACAAAAAATAAAAGTATGCAGGGAAAACACATCTGCAGTTTGATTAGCTGCAGACCTTTAGGTTTTATGATAATGATAGTGATGAGAAAGAGAGAGTCAACAACTGAAACAATATCTCTCAAATAGTAGCAAATACTGTAAGATCTACTTAATTTTAATTCTCCTGCATCAAAACAAGAGTGAAAGTCTTGGACTAACAAATTCGTGTGCATTCACTCTGAAGGACAAGCACATTCATACGTTTGTAAGATTGGTGTGTTACAGCTCCAGTCACAGACAGAGACAATTGTAAAGACTCTGTTCTGTAACATTATCCAGCTGATGAAGCCGACTGCGTCTTTAAAACAAATTTAAATACGTGTTATGAAAATAAAAATTTCATATATTATATTGAAATTTTTAAAATAATTGTGCAGAAAATACACTTAGTTTCATGGTTATCCTAAACCTGGGCTCTTCTGCTTAATCTACTCCTTGTACCACCTCCTAAATGATGAGAGTTAACTCTGTCAGAGCAGCTTCCCTAACCAAAGCAACAAAGAAGCTCGTGCGTGAGTGTGTGTGCGCGTGCGTGTGCGTCCGTGTGTGCACGTGTGTGTGTGCGGGGAACAGGGAACAGGAGACAGGAGCCAGGACACCTAATGACTTCTTGGTTACCTGATCACTGCACTGATATAAAACAGAATTTATAACGTTTCAGAATGCTGACTGACTTCCATTTGTCTGAGTTCCAGCTGCTTGTTTGGATGGAAAATCAACCCCACTCCTCTGGGAATACTGAAACGGCAGCAGGTTCTCACCTAGGTCAGTCCTTCAGCTTTCTCCTACTCTGCCTTTCTATTCTGACAGGTCTGAGAAAGGGGAAGAGAGACTGGAAAAGAACCTGTTTAACAGTTCTCCTGATCATTTTTCAACCTTTTGGCATCTCAAAAGACTAACTCTGGCAGACTGGGAGATAAAAAGGAAGCATGCAAGTACACGTCTGTAGAAAGAGGGGCACACGCCTCTTCTACCTTGCCATGTTTCCATGGAAGTGATCTCTGGATGTACTCAACCTAGATCTCCTTTTTTCTCTCAAAGGGAGAAGTGAGAAAAAAATGCACAGCATTTGGAATTTGCTTCCACACCCAATGTGAAGCAATTTCTCAGCTTTCCAAGAATACTACAAGTGCAACCTTATTTGACAGTGCTTTGAGGAGGACTGGAGGGTCTTGCTCCCAGGGCAACAAAAAGGAGGTTTGGGAGATTTTTTTTGTATTACAGTGAGGTTTCCTCTGATGTAAAACAGTCTGGGTTGATTTCTGAGTAGGCTTATTTTAATGCTGCTGTGTGATAACATATAACTGATTTACTTCTATCAGAGCAGCCTGCATATGTTCTATTTTAAGTCTGAAGATTAATACTGATTTGGGGAATTACTGGAAGATATAACACTGCTACCTCATGAGGTGAAATGATTCTGGTTTTATCTGAAGTGCTTCTCAACAGAAGAAAATTGTTTTCAGACATACAGGGATACATACTCCTCATGAATGGATCTACAAAACAAATTTTTAAGTAACAAACCAGCACCTAGGGTAAGAATCTTTTGATATAAGTAAATACATATATGAAGATGATTATGACCACAGCAATTTTCCCTACCAGTAAATTATTTTATATATATTAGTAAACTTTTTAGAATTTTCAAAACTACCATTTTAGTTTTCTTTTTAAAAACTTTTCACTACTATGCATGAAGCATATAAAATTATCAGGCTCACAGGAAAGCACAACTATTATTAGATAGATACAGAGTAATGATTTATAAATGGTCTACAAAGCTACTGACTCATAATTTAAAAAAAAATATTTGGAGAGAGAACTGCCTGGAAAGACAGATGTTAAAATATGTCAAGAGTTCATGTTGCTAAAAGGAGTTCAAAGAAAAACACTGTTATATCAGTTTTGTTTTGGGTCTCTGGTGAACTTCAGAACTGCATCTTTACTGAGCAAACAAACAATTTCCAGCCTAACTAGTTCAAATGCTAATGAAATTAGTCATAGTCAACCAAATCTTCAGGTCCTTTTAATCTTGGTTTTGCCAAATCAATGTCTTACTTTTGCTGGTGAACGCTGTTTTCTTTTCTTCTTTTTCTGCAAATCTACTGGCTCTCGTATTTGTTTTTTGTCTCGTTTCTGTTGTTCAGATGCATCAGTAAAGGTAATTTCTTGCTTTACACTGATCTGTTAAGATACCAAGTGCCAGTTTCAGGTAAGGTTCTCACTACAGAAAAGCAATTTTTCAATTTTAGAAGATGACAAACTGCTGAAACAGAAAACCTTTTCCTAAGGGAATTATCTTCTGGCTTCACTCTTTCAGAAATTTAAGTGAAAGAATTAATATGTATCTTAAATAAAAAGGGCACAGTTAATTTCCTCAGTAACATTTTGATGTATCCTTTCATTCATCTCCCAAGGTCTTTTTTCCTGACCTGTGGTGATTTTGAGATCAGTTCATATGTTAAAATCACTTCCATCTGCAAAACAATTCAATTTTTCATACCTATTTTACTTTAGTCCGTGCTGTTGTCAATGCAAGATTTAACGGAATAGTTTATTATATATTTAAAACAGAAGTATTTTTAAGAAAAAAAACAAGACCAGTTCTAATGAAGTTTTTGAAAAAAAAATTTTAAAATCTCAGTCTAATGTGAACTTTAATGAAGACCATGATACTCTTACATTTTTCTAACACCTGACCCACCTGATCTACAGCTAACAGAGTAGTGTTTTAACAGTGCTGTGTTTCTGAAGATTATTCTTCGTGTGTAAGGCTATCTACTTTTATAGTCCTGGTGATTGTCCTTTATGTTTGAAGGGTAACAGTGATGATGTGCTGCGTTACAGACAGATGCTCTGTTTTCCAAAGGAAGTCATCTCTATGCTCTCTGGGAAAGCCAAGGTATGCCTTCTATGAGATATCGTGGAGGGGCATATTTATGGTCATGTATGAAGTGTCACAGTCCAACCTGCAGTGTGAATGCAATTGCTAAGCGTCCACATACCTTAAAAACATACAAGATGCTTCCTATAGCAAAAGCAACTAAACAGTACTATGAACAGCATAAACAGTATGCACCTTCTAATAAAGCTATTTATTCCATAGTTACCCTTGAACATAAAATATCCTTAAAGGAGCACATTTTAACGCTTTAGTTCTATGGTAACAGCCTGCTTATAAAATATTTATAAAACAGATACTTAAAGATTATACTTAATTGGCAAAAATTATCCACAGCCAGAGGAAAATGACATAAATATTTTGATAATCAAAATCCAAATAAGCAATTAATAGATTCTTGCCAGAGTAGGATTAGACTACCAGATCAAGCTTCCTAGTAATCTCTCCAATATGTCACAAAGAAATTGCTTACAGGGACATTAACAGCATACTGCAGCCCTTGAGGAAGTCTATCTTGCGCATCCATTTCATCATCATTTTTTACCGTCTCCTCATGGACCATGAGTTCATCATGTGAAATCATCTCTTGCTGTCGAAGTTCACTTTCCTGTAACACTTCATCTGTTGCAAGAATTTCTTGGTGCGGCATAGTCCGATCTTGAAGCACTGCCTCTTGCCGTTCTCTCGATACTCCAGACTGGTCAGATACTGCACCCATCCCTACCATAGCCCTGGATGACTGCATCTGGTCTATGCCACCACATTTAAGAAATAATCCTCCCAGCTTGTCTTCAATGTTCATTCTTAAGTGCAATTACCTACAAAGAAAGTTTTAATAGTAAACATCTACAATTGGTGTGCTTGCTTAAAATTTTTTACTTAAAAACATTTTATAAGAACTCAAGTCAGTACTCAACAAACACACATGCAGTCCTAAAATTGATAGTGAGTAAGAACCAAAAGTTGGATATCTTGGACGAATGTCAAAAGATTCTCCTTTCACACATCTGTGTGCACACAATTGAACACTTTCAAACAAAAGGTTTCAAATCAGTGCTTCTGACTACCGGCAAAAGTATGGTAATTAAATGACGGTTAATTCCTCCTTCTCATTCCTTAGAAAACTTTCAATTTTTTTTCCTGTATGCCCTCTTTGCTCTATTCTCTTTTTCCATTTTGACTGTCTTTTACAAACACCTCTTTCATACTGGTCCTGTTCTCCCTACTTCCTTGTCCTTTCAGTGCTCTTCCACTGCTGCTACCCCAGGGCACTGTAGCTCCTGGAACATCTTAATATCCACAAGTGAGAGAAAACTGGGCTGCATCCAACGCAGCACTTGAGGGAGGTGATTCTGCCCCTCCATTCACTCTCCTGCGACCCCACCTGCAGTGTTACATCCACCTCTGGCCACAACATAAGGATGTGGATATGCTGGAGCAAGTCCAGGAGAGGCAAGCAAAATTATCAAAGGGCTAGAACATTTCTGCTATGCCAGATGAGAGAGAAAAAGGCTCTGGGGAGACCTTATTGCAGCCTTTCATTACTTAAAAGGGAGCTTTTAAGGTGGAGAAAGAACATTTTAGCAGAGCCTGTTGCAACAGGATAACAGGTAATAGTTTTGAAGGCAGAGATGGTCAATTTAGAGTAGATACAAGGAAGAATAATTGTTACAATGAGGGCGCTGAAACACTGGCACAAGGGGCCCAGAGAGGTGGTAGACACTCAAACATTCAAGGCGAGGTCGGATGGGCCTGAGCAGCCTGATCTAAGTGAAGATGTCCCTGCTCATTGCAGGGGGTTGGACTGGGTGGCATTTAAAGGTCCCTTCCAGCCCAAACTATTCTGTGATTCTATGAAAATGCAACTTTATAGCTAAAGCTATACATCAAATAAAGACTACAGAAAGGTCAAAACTGTTCATAAAAGACATTCACTTTCACACCCACTAAGCAGGAGCATTAGTGAGGAAATATAAATTCCAATCATGAAAAGCAATACAATTCACAATAGTCCAACAAGTATCATGACATTATTAATTGGTTTTTAGCACAGAGCAGGAGGCTTTTGTGAAGCCGGAAGTGGCAGCATCTTATCATTCTACTAATTATCATATATGCAAGATAGTTCTCTTCTTCTTGGCATACTGCATGTCCAGTCAGAGCAGTCAGTCTCCTTCACCCTATTCCCCAGGCCCATAACCCCTACTACCTATTCCTCAGTGCTCCTTGAGACAGACACACCAACAGACAGACAGACAGACAGACAGACAGACAGACAGACAGACAGACATCCTTCCTCCATCCCTCTATGTTCCCACAGCCAGAGAGCAGAGGCAATACACACACAGGCCACAGCAGACACGAGGGTGGGAGCAGAGGCACAGTGGACAACACACAGCAGGCCCAGCCAAAGCACCAGACGGGACCTTGGGCAGCACCAGCAGCACCTTTGATTTTGATGCCTTCAGAGTTAGGATACAGGTGTGATGTGGGTACATTGCCAGACATCAGCTTCAAATTCCACCCCCCTGAAAGTGCAGCATGGAGAAAGGATCCATCTCCATTCAAGTCTAAAATCAGAGGCTACGCTGCACTTTCCCTGCAGCTTCCAGTGACAGTTCATGACCAAAGAAATCAGGTCTCTCTATAGGTGACATCTACAGAAATCAGGTCTCTGCCTAAAACCAGCAGAGCCATCACTCTGCAGAACTGCACCACGACAGCCCCCTGCCAGTCTAACAGCCTGCCACCATGCAAAAACACTCCATCAAACAAATGTACATCCAATGTCTAAATTTCCATATTCAGTTTGATCCATTTGATCACTCTCTAAATGATTTTCTTCTCTGGGAATATATTTTGAAAATTCTCAATGTATCTAAACATTTGTGAAGGTTGCTTTGTATCAAAACTACACAGAGTTTACAAAATAAATAGTGGTTTCTTTTTAGGTGAGATCCCAGATTACTTGGTAGGAATCTAGCCACCAGCTGAAAGAGCTGAAAAATCTCATGAGCTTCTCCTACATTGTACTTTGTTTCAAATATTACTATTGGTTCTCAAGATCCTGAAGGTAAAATCAATGCAATTTCTTAAAAAAAGGAAAAAAAGAAAAAAACAACTCACCACACACCTCAACAAATAAAGTAAAAAGCCCATTAACACACCCTGATGGCAACTCATGTCTTACACCTCTAAACTGAAAGAACATTTATCCCTGTTCTGCACTGTGAGAGGTTCTAAGCTTCACAGGAAGGCTGACAGCCAGATGGTCTGACCTCTCTCAGTTTCAAATACTTAAGAAGCACACCAAAGGAAGAAGCTTTTCAGGCAAATACCTTTTTTATTATTTTTAGTAAGCCTTGCTCTGCTGGAAATCAGGAGGACAGAGTCACTAAGCCAAATGTCTTTATATATGACAGTGTCATCAATCTTTTTAACATTCTTCCTTCCTACATAAGAAACCCATTTTAGGGACCAAAACCACCCATGTCAGGAGAAGAACATGGAAAAATTCTGTTCAGAACATTTATGCTTGCGATTTGCCCTTTTTTTGTTCTCCTGCAATTCTAACCTAAGTTTGAAATCATGCTTTTGATTTTCACAGTTTCTGTCTTCAAATATGGACAAAAATTTCTTAATGCCTTGAGTTAGCTCAGGTAGTGCTATGTGACAAGCTGACTCTCAAATTAATCCATTTAGAGTAAGAGAATGAGATGTCTTCAAGGGAAAATGCAGGTCTGGCATGTCACAGCCACTTGCAGACATTATATAACCCATGAAGTATTTTTCAGATGTAACTGAGAAACCATACTGATAGTTTCTCAGCAATAACACAAACAAACAAACAAAACCTGGCACAGCACTAAGGCTGCATTCTTCCCACTGATGCAGATCTCCCAGAGATCTTGCAACAACACCATAAAAGAAGAAAATGAGGATTAATTTATCATCTTTTTGGTTTGGAATATCCTGTGCCAAGTGTGAAAGGTGAGATGGAACTGAAATCCTTAAAATTTGGTAAAAGATGGTGCAAAAAAGACCTAAGGTTGAGACTGGTTCTTTTGGTAGAGCATTCTAAATACCTAGCTTGAAAGACAGACTTGAAAGAAAATAAAACATATGTATCTACTCATTTCAGCCTTTATCTGAAGTCAATCATACTCAGGGTACACCTCACACAAATTGTCATTCACTATGCTTTTGTTACACACTACAGAAATACGACAGCATCAGGTCACTGCAGATTCTCCAAAGGAATGATGTGGACAGGTATGAGAATACCAGAACTCAAGATGCTGAATCACATCCAAGGGAGAACAAACAGCATCAAGTGTGAGAACGTGGTGGCCCTAATCTGTCTGCTCAGGCCACTGGCAAGAACAGCACAGAAGGTTGCTCCACATGGAGGATGATACTGCCACATCACTCTGAAATTTGATAGGAATTGAGGAAATCCTGGATTTAAAGCTACTTCCTGGCAGGAAGTTAGGCAGGCTAAGAAGCTGAGTGTTAACCACGCAGAAGATCCTGCCACTCTCACCAACAGAGGCAGGAAGACTCCTGACATGCCAAACCTTGGGACAGCTGGTGAGATACAGCAGCTTCCCAGAGGACAGGCCAGCTGGGGACTGGGGCTCAGGGGTCTTGCCAGCTCCCTCAGCTGCAAAGGATATGGAAACAGCTTCTCTCTCACCCTGACTAGCAGGTTTAGCAGAGTCATGCAACTGAAAGCCTTCAAGTTTCTTCCAGTCATGATCTTGAGTCATATCAGAAGTGGTGCAGTGAGTGCACTGCTTATTAAATAAGGCTTTCAAACACCTGGCTTTTCATAGAAAAATAGTGAGAACTCATAGTGTTAGGTTCCCTATGAGAAATGATGAAACATGAGTTAAGTTACATGACTTGCAGGTGATGTTTTAAAAGAAAGAGGTAATGTTTTAAAACAAAGAACCACAAACAAAAACAGGCTATTAATCCAAGCAAGAAGCATCCCAAATGCAATTAATTCAGTAAAACACTTGTAATTTGTCAAGTGACACCTTTCAGCTCACATAAAAGGAATCCTATCACTTAAATTGAAGATGAGAAGCGTTCTTGGAACAATGACAGTGTGATAAAGAAATGTAAGTTAAAAGCATTCAAGCAAGATCATTTTACCAAGCCTGCAAAGATTAAATACATTTTTAAGTGCAAGATGCATTTGTGAAATAAAGATAAACTTACTTAGAGATTATCTCTAGGGAAGCTACAAAAATGCAAACCACATACAGACACACAACGAAATTTCTTGGCATAAGACAGTTATCCCTACTGCAGAGATGTTTTTCATGGAATTTCAGAACTTCTATTAGGCTTCATCAAGTAATCTCATGATTTTTCTTAGAGTGTACAGTTCCTCTATAAACTGTGAGAAAAAGAGCTGTCAACAAAACCTTTAAAGAAGACATTTTGCTTGGTAGAGGTTCTCCAAGCCTTTACTGCAGGCAAAACATCCCAGAAGAGACATCTACGGGCAGAGCTCCCTGGGGAAGAGAGAGAGGAAGGGGAAGGACTGCCTGGAAAAGGTCTCACAGGACCCTGCCAGCACCTCCTCCTTTCACAGGGTGCTCCACAGCTGCCTGCAGCACATCCCCATGCAGTGAACTACATCGCTTCCTTCACAAACCGCTGCTTCGCCAAAGCCTCCGGCTGCACTTCAGAGCTATTCATTTCAGGAACCCTGACATCAGCTTTTCCAAAGACTTCGTGCACTGAGCTGGAGAGCTGAGTGGTAGAGACAATATTCCTAATTAAAGAAACAACCACTTAAATGAAAACATGCTGCATGAAAAGCATGACAACATTTCAATTCAGAATCAAAAATAAAAATACCATCGAGAGAAAACATTCATTGATTCAAAAAGTCTGCAGGGATGGTGGCTGCTATGAAATAGATCTGAGCAGAGACCCTGAAGGAAAGCAGCAAAATTTGCAAGCCACTGGAGTACAACACATGGTCCAGCTCTTGTTCTTCACTTTGATTGATGGTAAGGGTTATTCTGTCTTCTCTCTTCTTAAGCAGTAAGGCATTATTTAATTTAATGAGCAAGTACTCAGAGATACTAATTGGGTTCACTTTAAAAATAAAATCCATATGTGCAGAAACATGAATGCTGTAGGATTTAAAAGACTATTTATGACAGAGGAGAAAAGAAAACACATTTAAGGATTAACAGCAGAGACAAAAGATGAAAATCATCTGCAGTTTAGTATCTATTTGTCGAGCAGAATTAGTTTAATGTTTTGGTTTTTTTGTTGTTTAAGTAAGATGAACTATTTGTATTTGTAAACATTGTCCTTCGAAAGTCTTTTGTTGCTTTAGAACTTCTACTACCCTTTTTAAGTGTTAAAAAGCAGGATTAGCTGCTTTCTATCATCCGTAACCCACTCCACCCTCTCTCCTATACTATCTCCTCCCTACTTTTGCAAGGCAAAAAGGAATGAAAGAAGGCTGAGGGAAACAGGAAAATTAAGTTGTTAAAATATAACTATTCTTCCGGCTTAAACCTTAGCGCCTTCTGAAGAATTGTAGCAAAGACTTGAGACAGAAATATGACTTTCACTATAGCAACAAGCTCTCTTTGACCATGTTTTCTAAGCTACAACAACCCAAACACAACAGCCAGGATGCACACCAGCAATTCTAACTTGCCTTTAGCAACCTGATATGGCTCTGATGAAAACTACCTCCAAGATTCCCCTCACAAAAGCTGACACTGTGCTCAGCCCAAGGTATTAAATGGTTTGAGGGTAACCTTACACTCAGAGTAGCCTGATGACATTATTTTAGCTCCACATTTTGGGAAGTGTGTTTTCATTAGATTAAGACAAGACAAAATTCCTAATGAGCAATATCTGAAGTTACAGAACACGCACCTGAGCACTCCTCCCACATCCTTGCTTCAAGAGCTTTTGGAAGGAGCTCAAACCACAAAACACACAAAGGTGCATATATTTACACATATTCTTGTGCAAAATGCACATGGAATAAACTTTTCAAAAGGCAATCTGGGGAAACCCCTCAGCTTCCTAGGGCTCATCTCTATGGCCATGCTACAATTATTTGTGCTAAACTGTAAGCTTCACTTAATATAGTGTACATAAATCTATAAAACTCCCTAAACTAACATTCTTATTCTAGTACAGAATTTTTTCCTTTCCTATTTAGTGGAATAGTGGAATTCACTTTGGAAAGGTTTATTCTGAATTATAAAGTCAACCACTTTATATCAGAGCAGTTTACTGGCATGATCAGTAAAACCTTTCTAAATAGTCAAACTTCTACAAAATCAACAACTGATACCCACTCCAGTGGGACATTTGGTGTGCTTTGTTATTTACCCAACTCTCAATGATACTGCAAGAAACAATCCAGTACAGGGGGCACCTGCCCAAAGGGGAGTGTCCTGCACCTGTCCCCCCTCAGACCTCCTTGCTGCCTACTCTGGGTTGAGCACAGCATTGTGCAACTGAGAAGGGAGCTGCACAAAAACCCTGCCACAGAAAAGCCATGAGGTTTTGTTTGGGTCAGTGGGACGGAGCAGGTACAGGATACAGGAGATGGGCAGTGAGGAAGCAGGGGCTGGGAACAGAACTGCTTCTTCTGGAGTGGTCAGTGGTTGGATCAGATTAAAGTGCATTGTGAAACTGCTCCACCAAGGCAATGTGCACACACAGATGAAAACCTCAGAGCTGCCACCCAGACATACCCAACGGCTATGCCAAGTTCAGATCACGGGAAAAATGGCTATCTGCATTCTCAAATGCCTTCTTCCTAAAATGAAGTATAGAAGTCACCAATAATTCTGCAATTCCTGATGCAAATGCAGAAAGAGATAGCAACGGGGCTTAATAGCATAGTTAAAACTACTAGTGTTTAAGCATTTCCATGAATGAACCCAACATCAAGGCAAGCCCCTCCACAAGAAATAGGAAAATTAGAACTTAACAGGTTCCTAACATCCACTTTAAATCCCTATCAAACCATGAAAAATGCTGACTATTCTCATCCCATCAGAAAGTATATTTAGTTGCACTATTAAAATATGAATATGGTCCAATATAAAAGGAAACATAGCTACCTTTCACAGTATCAAAGGTTCAAATTTTACCATACCACAGAAGCCTAGAGAGTAAAGAATAATACCCTACTTAATGGTTCTAAATAAAGAACATTAAATAAAATTCTCTCTTCTATCTACTCAGAAAAATAACTCAGCTAAAAGAACGATTTTTAAATTAACACATAAGCATTTTCAAGAATAAATTAGAATGTGTTGACTTGCAAAAAGAAAGCAATCAAACATAAATCATCATGAAAAGGTTAGCAGATTATAAAATCAACACATTCTAAAAGGTAACATATGATACACCCTCATGACTTGTTGCACAGTTATTTCTGAGTGCTCCATGTTGCTGAACACATGCCAGTGCAGGGCCTGATCCCACCAAGATTTACACTCATACTGAGCTGTGAATAGTCCTATTACAATCAACAAGATTACTCACAGAAAATCTCCTTATCGTGCATAAAATTATCCATGCGTGAAAATCTTTGTCACCTTTCTTATCCTGAAATCCGTATTCCATCATCACCAGCATAACTATAATTTAGTATCAAATGTGCACATGGAAAAACTTGTGATGCTGTATTTAAAAAGCCACAGTTCCATGTCAAAACCCACAGGGGTGTCACCAGTGTCATAAATATACTTCAAATAGTCCAAAAATCACAGGCAATGCTACTTTTTATCTGTTAAAAAAAAAAAAAAGCACTAGTTTTGTGGCACTAAGTTATAAACTACCAGAAAATAGTTATTTTTGAGAATTTATCTGGGAATTTCTCCCACTGGGTAGTTAACCTCAGAAGAACAATGCAGGATTTCTGTCTTTGCACCATGAAACCTGTGCTCACTCTGGGGCCTTCTGATGACATTTATATTGAAGAAAACAAACACTACACGTAGCTAAGGCTACTCAGCATATTCTAAGTAGCATTTTTCAACTTCAGTCCAACTGGAGAAAATTTTGTGGAATTTCATCTATCTCATGCATGCCCCAAGCTGAAACTTTATAAAAATATTTCAGATAGTGTGTCAAATGTTTTTTCATTTGATTTTGACAATAGCGCAGTTCTATCACAAAGCTGAGCCAATCTAATAGCTAAGGTGATTGAAAGAGGCAATCCCTCCTTCTAACTCAGAGAGTCCACCCTATCATTGGTGCCTACTCTAATGCTCAGATTTTTAAAATGTGATTTTTTTTTCTTTTTTTTACAAGTTCTTAAACTCCCTGGACCTCACAACTTTTTTACCATCTGCAAGTATCAGTGAAGCATCTCTACCCATCACAAGCACTGTGCTAGTGCTGCTTTACAGAAAATGACAACCTGCTGCTGCTCTCAAATTGGCCCACATACCAAAGCTCTGTATATGTATGTGCACATGTTCCTTCTCCTTGGTGGATGGAGAATTGGCTGCATGGCTGCACTCAGAGAGTTGTGGTCAATGGCTCAATGTCCAAGTGGAGCCCAGTGACAAGTGGGATACCTCAGGGCTTGGCACAGGGACCGATGCTGTTTAACATCCGTGTCAGGGACATGGCCAGTGGGATTGAGGGCACCCCCAGCAAGTTCCCAAAGACATCGAGTACTCAAGGCCCTGGAGGGAAGGGATGCCACCCAGAGGGACCCTGACAGGCTGGAGAGATGGGTCTGTGTGAACTTCATGAAGTTCAACAGGGCTGAGCGTAAGATCCTGCAAGTGAGACAGGGCAATCCCAAGCACAAATACTGGTACTGTACTTTAAAAAAATACAAATATCACAAATATATGTGCATGTGTGTGTATATATATACATACAGACATAGTTTTCTACAGCACACTGGATGAGATGCTCCATAAAAATATGTGAAACTAGTCAGACAGATTATAATATCCTTGCTCTGTTTGTTACAAGTGCCAAAACATGCATGAGTCACAGAGCACATGAAAAGAAAGCCAAGACCATTTAGGCAGTTGAACATTACCTTGCAAAATAGGATCAAGCCCTTTCCACCAAAATTTCTTAAAAATAAGTGATCAATAATTATATTTGGCACATTTTCTGCTTATTCTGACACATTTGGGTCAGATTTACCCAAAATGCTGAGTACTCAGGGCTGCAATTACGTCACTTACAGCAGTACTTTAAAAATACAAAGATGAATGCAATGCTGCTATTTTAATTTTAAAAAAAGCTCTTAAAGAGCTCAGTGGACATCCACACCAAACACAAATTTTCGTCTTGCTCACAGGCACCAATTCTCCAGCCATAAAATAAGAAATATCCATGTCCTCTCCCTGAGGCATAGTAAAATACTTGTAATAACAAGCAATGTTCAATATAGGTCACAAGGGTGAACTAATCAGTTTGTGGAGCTCCTGTTCCAGCAGCCAGCACAGCCCCTGAGGGGAGGAGGCAGCACACCTCGGATGGAAAGGTAAGCCTGCACCAGTGACTGAGAAAACTGCTGTGAGAGGGTGGGCAAGAGGGCTCTGGCCTCTCCCAGGACCTAACCACGGACCAGAAAGCCCAACCAGCAGCAGGCTTCCAGCTAACAAGGAGCAGCCACCTTGGTGCAGAATCCTTAGAGGAATGGGGCACACCAGTGTGGGACTGCCACCAAGAAAAAGTAAGCATGACAGTAAGACTCTGAAAAGAGAAACCTTGTTCACCACCAGGATGTAACACAACTATGAGAGATTTGGCTTCTTTTTGCGGCTCTGCCACTGCTTTAGGGGCAAATCTGTTATCTTGGCAAATCATTCCCCCTCCCATCTTTCCACCCCTTGTCTCTAAATCAGGTGCAATGATCCACCTAGGATTTAGGTGTGAAGTGAGCAGTAGACACTATCTCTGAGGGTCTCACAAGCCTACTGATAACTATTACAGAAATTTCACAAAGAAATATATTCATCCTGCCTTCAGAGCAAGATTAAGCAGAGCACAGGAAGAGAACATATGTTATGCAACAAGAAGAAAGCAAAGTACAGAGGAGCTGCTTATTCAATTCATGGACATGCAAAAAGATAGGGGCTTTGGGATTCGTGTATCATGTGATACTATGGTATAACATTAAGATGTAACATATTAATAATATAAGAAGGCTGGTAAAATTAAGTGGCACAGGTAAAGCTCAATGCTGCAATTTTAAGGCTTGCATACTTAACTTACACCTAAAATCACTCTTTTAAAAGCCTGCTTTTCTTGTAATATCTACTTCAGGTTTATTGTTTCCTAAAAGGCCATCTACAAGTACTAAAGAAAAACAGTAATTACAGAAAAATTCAAGACAATTATTTAATACATCTACATAGATTAAATAACATTTGACAATAAGCTAACAGAAGTATAACCAAGAAGGTTTTGCTCAAAAAACCTGGAAGTTAGCTGCAAAAGCCATTTTAGAGATTCTGGAAGACATTCCTCATTTACATACATGACAGCACAAGGAAAACTTACAAGGAATAAAACAACACTATTCTAAACCATAGGTGAGAAGGCCATGAATAACAATAATACAGATCTTACAGAGCACAGGTGATATTTCTAGATCTTACTTCAGCACTCAAGGACGTTATTTCAACATGGGCTCTCAGGTTGTGAAAGCAATGCAAGTATTTTAGAATACAGGAACCATTCTCTTAAATTTCAACTTTAGCACATCACCATGCACAGAGAAGGCATTTTTTTCCCCTAACTTCATTTCAGCAAACCTATTCAGGATAAGATTACATTCTGTGTAACATTTCAAAACAAATTCTAGAAAATATGCTTGGCTCTCTCTAGATTAACTTTCCATCAGGCAAGGAATATTTTCTCATCTCATTCTTCTGCAGAGAAGCATTGTCATACCTCAGTGTAACTTCATTTTTAATGGATATTTATTTCATTTCAGCTATGTTCCAAACACACCTTTCATCTACCTACACATGGAACAGAAACTCAAATAATCCAGTTAATCTGAAACATGATGGAATGAATACCTCTTTAGCAAAAGATTCACTCCAGACAGACCAAGCAAATCCTCTGCTTTCTGTACTGTTTTTCAGTGTTACCTTCAGTGGCCCACTTAATAAGATGGGGCCAAGAATCTGGGCCAGGAGACCTGAAAGAGCCTAAAGCTCAAAGACAAAGATCTCTACTCTCTGCTCCACTCCTCAAACCCTATAGGTCTACCCTACCTATATTTAAAAAAGGCCTTTTAGTGACCTACCTATTCCATAAGACTAATACACCTGGTAACTAAAAATTAAATATCTACTTCACATTTGCTAACATAAACACAAGCCAACACACATGTAATACAGCCAATGGAAGAAATAAGCCCATATAATAATCTCATCAGGTAAGAAAAAGAATCACAGGTGGCAATTTCTTGTCAAAATGCTCAAGACATTTCCAAAAAGCATTTGGACCCTTCAGAGATGGCAGCTTTATAGGAGTATAAAAGCAGTGCAATGACAATGATTTAGGTATCACTAGAAGCAGCATCTCAACCTGTACACCCTGGTGGTAGCCCTTTCTTTCCTTTAAAGCATGATAAAAATCAAAGAGCAGAGGATGTTGTGATGCTACATTAGGAAGAGCACTGACCAACAGTGAACCAGAAAATCTATCACTGTTCTTCAAATATTCAAGCAGTTACAAACTGGGCACCAAGGAACAATTTTCATCAGTGGAATCAGGGATTGCTGTGGCCTAAACAGCACTTTGTCACAGCATCAGAACAGTATCAAGCACCTTCATCAAGAATAAACGGAAGAGTCAGCACATAAACTGACATGTGTTAGTATTTAAAGATAGTATGAAATCAGCCAGAGGAGGAAGAAGTAGAAATAAACTCTCAAAATCATGGAAGTGAGCAACCAGGTCACTTTCTCAAAACCCCTCTCGGAACACAAGCATGTTACAGCCCATGTACATTTGCCAAGACAACAAAGAAAGTTTTTTTAAGAGTTTACTCATCTCCAGTTAGGATTTTTTTTTCCACACTGTTGCAACAAATCCACCACCTCCCTACTGCTAACCAACACTTGTGGTCAGATTAAATCAACTAAGAACTATTCCTATCCCACTTACATAAAATTCCAGAATTGTAAATCAGCTTCTTTTAATTCATTTTTAATCTGAATGACCCTCACTTCAAAAGAGAAAAAAAAAAAAAAAGGCAAATCAAGTACTAAATTCAGTGTGCTTCTGCAGCGCATTCTCTTCAAAAGACTATCCACAACCTCAGCAAGAACTTCCAGGGAACTCTTTCCCTTGATACTTCACAAATGGTATGAGCAAGGAATCCCGCTGACTTCTACCACATACCCCAAGGTGATTTCTCCTCATTACAGTTTTAAATTTCTCAAACAATTTTCAGGCATTTAAGCCCATTTTCAGATTGAGGCAAGCTAAAACATGAGATGTCTAGAAACCGTTTTATAAGAGCAATAATAACACAGTTATCCTGGCCCATTAACTAACACTGAAAATCATCCAAAAAATTAAACTCAGACTTCTCAGGATTGTGCCCTCTTGAATAAAAAGGTTGTGGAAATTGGATTCTATCTCAACGACTTTGGTGCCCTGCAGCTAATTCTCTCTAATTAAGTCCTAGAATACACTAAAACAAAAATTCAGAATGATCAAAAGATTTGATACATGTTTATAACAACTCCTGTAATTAGTAGGAATAAAAATCTTGAAGGTTCTTGATGCCATTAACTCACAGACCAATAATTAAGGCCTACCATTCCAAACAGGTCTGAAATTTTTGAGAACCCATAGTCAAATAACTTCATGATGAAGCCAAGTCTTAGTAAAATACATTCAATATAATCAATATTATTAAGCAAGCAGGAAACCAATCTGTAAAGTCAGAAAATATTCTGACAGGATTCAGATGAAAGAAAAATTCAGCATATTCTGCCTTTATGAACAGCTTTCCAGGTACTGGTTCCTCATGCAACCATGTCAAGAGTCTCAGCTCCTGAAGCCCTGAACACACTGATGGAGCTGCACTCACCCAGGTTCCCTCAATGCAAAGAGGTGTCCCATAGGTAACAGGACAACAATTTGTAAAAGAATCCTAGAATGGTCTGGCTTGGTGGGGACCTTAAAGATCACCTAGTTCCAATCCCCCTGCCATGGGCAGGGACACCTTCCACTAGACCAGGTGGCTCAGGGGCCCATCCAGCCTGGCCTTGAACACTGACAGAGATGGGGCAACCACAGCTTCTCTGGGCAACCTCTTCCAGTGTCTCACCACCCTCACAGTCAAGAATTTCTTCCTAACAGCTACTCTAAATCTACCCTGTTTCAGTTCATCACCTCTTGTTCTAACACTATCCAGGTACTCAAGAAAGAAGCATCAGAGCCAAGACTTGTCTGCCCAACTTGTTACCAATCAAATGTGGGAAATGAAGAGTTGTGCAATGTTACAGCAAATTTTAGGCACATAAGATGTAACTACAACAGATTCCATTTCTTCTGCACGTGCAGCCACACTCTCATCACCACCACAACAGTGGAATCCCCCTGCCTGTCCTGTGACCTACAAGGAATGTAATCCAGGGATGACACAAAGGCACACTAGACAGTAAAATGCAACATCATGCAGAGAATTGACAGATTAGGTTTCCTGTCAGTTTGTCCTTTAACATCGCTGTTCCTTGAAAAGTGACAGTAAACTCACACTTAAAGCTGCACTACATTTGATCCAATATAGTGTCTGTAACACTGAGTACAGATTCCTAACAGGCACCAGCTGAACACGCCTGCTTTGCATGATCTACTTTTAACTGTCAGATTCAGACAACAAGCCCACTGGTTTTGTCTACAAATTGCCACCTACACCACATCTTCCAGCAAAATACTGTGACAACTGGATGATCATCCTCTGTGTGCTCCTCTTCTGTAAACTCTATTTTAATCTCCTTCTCAGTAACTTAATTTCATCATCGGTAATCATAAAAAACCACATTTCAAATACATAAAAATTCCTTTCTAAAGTCATTGAAAAAGACATTATCTGTACCAGGAAAAAACAACACTAAAGCCAAGCAGCTTTTCCTTACTTCTTTATACTCCATAACAACACAAGCTTTCCTGCTCCTCAGAACACAGTCACATAACTTTGACATCTTTTTGCTGACTCAGACAGAAATTCATCACAAAATATAACTCTCAGGTTCACCAGTAACAGAGGAAGCTCCTGACAACCCCAGCCTAATAAAGCTTTCCTCCCTGAAGGATGACAGCAGTCTTTCCCATACGAAAGATTCATTTCTATTTGATATTGTTAAAGCAATATTCACTCAGGGCACCTTCACGCTAGACTTTCTTTTCAAGAAAACCAGTTATAAGGTCAAAACATAAGTTGAAAACCAATATTTCATGGGTATGTCTGGAAAATCTGCAAGTGATTTTGATAAAATAATTGCATCACATGTTGGTGCCCTGAGGATTGACCACCTCCCTCTGCAGTTGATCTACAGTGGTCAATACAAAAATTTTCTTCAAAGTAAGCAGTGCAAGATTACTCCAGCCAAAAGGGAGTTGGTTGAGTTTACCAATCTATCATGAAGAACTTCTTTGTTAAAAGAAACTTTACAGACACAAAAGAGAGCATGTATTAAATTTATGTATATATTCCTGTTGTATCAAGAATTGCTCAGTGCTATAAATGACCCAACTTAAAAGACTGACAATTGTCATCCATCTCTACATGTATTTTTTTTGAAAGAGACTGACACTAACAGTGACCTACGTTAGAAACCACTGTGTGCATGTGGTCAAAACCAGAGGACAATCATGCCTCAGGAGATGATAATTTGCTTCAGAGTACTCCTATTCGAGACACTCTGAAGTCATCCACTGAATCTGGAAATTCTGACTGTTACAATGCCTACAGACTAAAAAAAATCATCCATGGATCCTGTGAAATGTATTTATTTCTTGGCTTATATACTCACTTTGCTCCCTCTTCTCTGCCTTTACAAAACTGAAGAATGTCTGCAGAGCAATACTGAAGATCACTTGTTGAAAGCAAGCCTGAAGAGTTTTCAGTACCCACGGAAGCCTGCAGGAACCCAGTGTATTTAGAAGCTGCTTCCCTGCTTTGTCCCTTCCCAGTGACATCTCAGGCACTAAAATATGCTGCTTATTGTTTGGCAAAATACACTTCACTTTATGATGAACTCTTCTCATTCTCCAGGACTAGAGCTTTATGCCAGACAGCATCATAAACACATGCTACAAGTGTCTTGCATACACATCCACATGCACACACACTTTTTAGGAGCATTATCACCATTTCCTTGATTCAAATGCAATCCTAACAACAGAAAAAGAAAAAAGAAAAATCTGGCAAATTTTCAGGGCAATCACATAGCAGTTAATATTCAGAGAACGTAAAAAGTTGTTTTTTCCCTTTTCTTGAATACTGCTAGTGATCACATGATTATTACACATCTGCACAGCATCAGTATTTCTCACTTCACCTCTTGCACTAAGGTAACCCAACCTGGTCATGATGTTACTGGCACTGTAAACCTCTCTAATGAAGTCTTTTTTTGTCCGTGGCGGAGTGCATAAGTAGCAAAAGTTAATAGAGACTTTATGGGAAATATTTACAAAAACATTTAAGACAGTTGCATGAGTTTTTATGAATGGGCATCTTTTAACCTTGCAGATTGAGCTGCCATTTGAAACAACTTCAGACAACTTTAGAGCAGAAGGCTTTATCAGTCACATAGCTGAGCTCACACTGATATCACAACGGTTTTACACATGAGTAATATCACATGTTACATCCAGAAACTGTTTTATGGACATTTTACAGGCACCTTGATTTTTGGTTTTGGTTTTGATGTTGGATTTTTTTGGGGTTTTTTCCAGTGCAAGAGATATAGACAGTTTATATTTGATAGGCTGTTCATAAATTATACCCTACTGCTGTTTGCAGGTTGGAACTTCTTCCCACACAGATTTCATTTTATCATCAGACTGTTTAATTCTGCGCTTATAAAAATGTCATCCTAGTCATAAGGGAAGAATTAGACAGCACTGTCTTAAGATTTTCTGCACATACCGTGACAAGATGCAGATACTGTGATACTAATATGCCAGCAGAGTATATCAGTTCCAGGATCAGGCCAATACACATGCTGTTATTGAGTTATGGCTTGCTGTTTTCAGAAGTGCAATGAAATAATAAAATAATATAAGTTAGTAATACATTAACTACATTACAGTATTCACACTGCTACCTCTTGATACCATATCCTGGAATACACTAACATACTGATAATATCCTGAAAAGTACATTAAAAATTATTTTGGAGCAAAAGCAGTACCAGCTTCTACATTATCTCTCAAAATAACATTCTGACAGTGTGAAAGAAGTTATTGGGAGATTCTAACCCTTCTGCATGTTGTGGATTCCACAGTCTTTCTAAAAGACAGTGAATTTCCCCTTGGGACACACTTACAATCAAGTTTTCTGAGAACATATTACAGATTTTTTTCCAAGTATTTTATCCAACATCATGAATGACATACAAAAAATATCTCTATATGGAGTCAGGGGAAGATAATTTAAGCACATATAATATTTGAATATTCACATATGTTATTGTATTTTAATTTGCACAATAACTTGTAAGTTAAATAGTTTAAAATTTTATCACTTCTATAGTTTTTGGAATTACTGCTGATGTATAAAACATTCTGTTCTATGTAGATAAAAAAATGTATATTTAAAATGTATATAGAGCACCAGCTAATGAGCTAAACAGATGGGGTTGTGTATTTAACTTCTCTGGAAAGTACTGAAATAAAGTAACTAACAGCATTTGTGTAAATGAAAATAAATCTCATGAAAATCTGAATGGATTTTCCTTTGTTAGACAGAAATTTGTGCTTGGCATATAACTATGTATTATAGCCAATGGCTGTGGTTTGCTGACATGTCCTGTCAATAGTTATGTCTCAGCTGTTAAAAAACAGTAAGTTGGTACCTTTAACTCAATACTAGTACAAGGGTTTCTGCACAGATACCAATTTACAGAACTGAAAAAATAAAAGAAAAAAAATAATGAATCTCAGTACTCCAAGAAATTTAATTTTCCCAAAAGTATTTCTCTCAAAAACCCTAAACAAATTCAAGTGATACTTAATTACAGTACTGATCCTTTATATAACCCCTGAGACCTGACAGAAGCAGACACCCATGTCTGGTTACATCCATGGAGCCTTTGTGGGACCACTTTTGTCTTTAAATACTCAGTTATGCAGATCAGACTGCAAGCTGAAGGCTTGAATCTATTTCATCATAAATGATGCTGGTCTGAAAGACAGCTACCATTAAAATGCCAGGAAAAGGCAGAGGAAATACTTATTTTAAATAAAACCTATCTATTTCTCTGTTATATCCTTAAGAGCCTTCAAAGTAAAAAAATATTTCTACTGGTGTTTACTTTTCAATGCTTGTGCCATTCATTTAATATACAAGACATGTTAAGTTTGGACAAGAAAGCCGGATGCTTCATTCCATATTCAGGGTAACAGCAGTATCTTCCTTTATGAAAGACATTACCCCAGTGTTCCTACTTCTTATTTAACTTCTGTTATTTCACAGAGAAAAATGTATTTTATATTAGAGCCAAAATTAAATCAAACTTAATCCCAAATTATGCTAAACACTTGGAGGGGTTTTGATAGATTAAGGCCCACTCCATCAAGCTGCTCCAGACAGACAGGTCTCCATTTGTAAGAGCCCACACAGCAATCCACGCTGGAGGAAGACACTACAAAGATTCCAGTCACAAAAAAATCACAAATGTCTTGCAGCAGACACAAAAACCAAACCCACCATGTTTCTCCCCACATTACGAGAATATAACACTTCCTCCCCATTAGTACATTTTTAAATGTTTAACATAATTCCATATACTAACAACTGATACCCTGAGCGCCACTATTTGCAAATCTGTATTACTGAACCCGTGGTGCAGAGAATGTAATGTATCTACAAGTAAGCTAAACTCTTTAAGATGAACAATCCCATATTTCACTAGAGTAATATATTAGCATTCTCATAGTTCAGCTCTAACATTACTGGTACACTGAAATTCACAGATGGAAGTACGAACTTCCAACCTCAATGGTTTCACACCAATTGTCTTTAGAACACCCCCACACTCCACAGTGCTTTAAATCCTCATACAAATAAACTTGTACACACTGAACTCAGAGGGAAAACCACCTTTTGAAAAACTACATAACAATATTCCCAAAGTATACGTTCCTTCAGGTGAACAATTCAGTCTGCAATATAACTTCTCACATTCTGAATAATTCTTCTCCCTTTTTATTTTTTTTTAAATCATTGTAGTTCTTCAAAGTAGCTACTTACCCACTTAATAGTTTGATTTCATGCTCTATTATATTAGGGATTTTTCCATGAACAGAATATGTATGCAATACAGTAGACATGAAACACACACACAGACAAGACAGACAGTAACAGAAGCATAGATTACACACACATCTGTTCTCTCAGGTCTCAGCCTGAGGAGCCAAGACAGGACACATGCACACAGCAGTCTAAATGCAAGAGATCACCCTCATCTTTTTCAGCTTTCTTCAATTATATCAACTGACTAAGTACAGGTATACTTGGGGAAGAGGGGCATGCAGGCATCCAGAAAAAACTACCAAGAAAACACTTTTGAAAACTGAACACACACATACATTCACTCGCGTACTCATTATCAAAGGCCATGACAACAGTTTTCAGGAAACTACAACTGGAAATTAATTCTGTTCTCCAAAATTACTGCAGCAAGGGCAGGCTTTGCTGGTCTCTCCTATGAATGTGTCTGTCCCCTGTACCAAGAGGCTGCAGATCCCACGAGATCCACAGGAAAGCAGGCCTCACATGCTCCAGAGCTTCCGCTGCAGCCAAAACTCCTGCAGATGACAGCTGTCACTGGACAATGCACAAACCCAAACACTGGAAGTGAACACTGAAAAACTAACATTGCCTGATGGTATGCAAACTTTTCACACAGCAGGATAGATTTTAAGTCTCAATCAGACCACTGATTTATCTGAACTGATTTCCAGAACAGGATAAGAACACCTGTAAAAACTGATGCAGGGTGGTATTGTTTTTCTACTTCTTGCCTTCACAAGGCATATTCACCAAACTCATGGAGAATGGCTACAAAATTTACACCACTTACAATGGCAAAATTAGATATGGCCACTCCAAAATCTTGAAGCATGATGGGTGGGCCCAGGTATATGCTCCTAGCGAGCTTGTAAAGTACTACTGACATTTGCAAATAAGTACTGAAATAAACAAAGCAACTGAGACACTATTCAAAAGAAAAAACACAGTCCTCTGTCATTTGTCCTGTCCAGTGGCAAAGATGCTGCTTATCAGGACTAAGACATCTCTCCCATCTACAACTTCTTGGATCAGAATCACGTGTATGCAGGCAGAGATAGGTCATGCTCCAAGCAGACTCTCAAAGCAAGACTAAAGTTCTGGTCACTGGATTCCACATATCTACTCTTTTTTTAATCATTCTGCAAAATCTCTCACAGCTGCCCTAAACAGTTTACAAAAACAAAGTGATCAGAGAGATGACTTATGTTAGCAACATAAATGTCTTCCCATTCCATGAGCCAGCTTAATGCAGACGTTGCTGCACTCACCCCAGCTGAGGTTTGGCAGGAATCGGGGGAGGAATGATGTTGATGAGTGAAAGTGTTTGAAGCCCAACTAATTTCTCTTCAACTCCTACTGGTCCCCCCTGCTCTCCCAAGCCACTTCCAGCCTGGCACTTGTTAGCAGCTCCCGACGCTGGGGAAAAGAGGTGCCTTGCAAAAGCTTCCTCCGAGCAGCTGAGAGGAGACTCTGAGAAGGTTATGCAGAAATAAAACCAAACGATATGACTGTTCGCAGGTCGGCACGCTTCACCTATCTTACACCGGGAACAATGGAGAGGCGGGCAGCGGGAGGATACGGCCCGGGAGGACGGGGCCGGCGGGACCCGCTGTCCGTCCGTCCGTCCGTCCGTCAGCTCTTTGTCCGTCTGTCAGGCAGCCCCGCCGGCCCCATCCCCGCCGCCCCGGCGCGGCCTGCGCGGCCCCGCGGCTCCCGGCCGGGGAGCGGACGGAGCGGGAGCAGCGGGAGCAGCGGGAGCAGCGGGAGCAGCGGGAGC